>JAPYYA010003250.1:0-13075 GCA_028533165.1 Leontopithecus rosalia | reverse complement strand
TGTGATCATCTTTAGAGGGAGAGGGGTTCTGATTTTGAGTATTCTCAGCCTTTTTATGCTGGTTTCTTCCTGTCATTGTAAATTTATCCTCCTATCGTCTTTGAAATTACCAATTTTCAGATTAGGTCTCTTGAGTGGACGTCCAAGATGTTAGTTCCCAGGGCCAGAAGAGCGGCGTTAAGACTGATGGTGTTTTTCTGCCCAGGCTTCGCCTGTCTGGCTTCCTTCTTGTGTCCGTAATAGGCAACTCTGCCTTCCCGGAGCTCCAAACCTCGGTCAGAAGGGGAACCAGTCCCGTTCACTCTTCGCCAAGAGCTGCTGCGCTGAGGTGCAAGCACAACTGCTGCGCCGGCCTCAGGAGTCACTGAGGACCCGCGTGGCTCCTCTAAACCTTGGTCAGAAGGGGAGCCAGCCCCACCTACTCTGCTCTGAGAGCTGCAGTGCCGAGGTGCTGGCGAAACCACTGCGCCGCGGTGCCGGCGAAACCACTGCGCTGGCCACAAGAGTCACACCAGCGACCCGTGTGGCTCCTCCACTGGGAATCTTCTGCTCCTGAGCGACCAGAATTTGTCTGAAAGTGTGGCGTCTTCTAGTTCTGTGTGCTTTCACTGCGAGCTGCAATCCCGAGATGTTAGCGATTGGCCATCTTAGATCGTTTCCAGGATTCCCTATTTAATAAATGGTGTTGGGAAAACTGGCTAGCCATATGCAAAAAACTGAAACTGAACCATTCTTTACACCTCATACAAAAATTAACCTAAGATGGAGTCAGGACTTAAATGTTAGACCTAAAACCATAAAAACCCTAGAAGGAAACCTAGGCAATAACATTCAGGACATAGGCATGAGCAAAGACTTCATGACTAAAACAACAAAAGCAATGACAACAAAAGCTAAAATTGACAAATGGGATCTAATTAAACTAAAGAGCTTCTGCATAGCAAAGGAAACTATCATCAGAGTGAAGAGGCAACCTACAGAATGGGAGAAAATTTTTATAATCTGTCTATCTGACAAAGGGCTAATATCCACAATCTACAAGGAACTTAAACAAATTTATGAGGAAAAACAACCCCATCAAAAAGTGGGCAAAGGATATGAACAGTCTCTTCTCAAAAGAAGACATTTATGTGGTCAACAAACATGAAAAAAACTTTGTCACTGGTCAGTAGAGAAATGCCAATCAGGCCAGGCATGGTGGCTCACACCTGTAATCCCAGCACTCTGGGAGGCCGAGGTGGGCAGATCACCTGAGGTTGGGAGTTCAAGACCAGCCTGACCAACATGGTGAAACCCCGTCTTTAGGAAAAAAAAAAAAGAGAAATGCAAATCAAAACCACTTTGAGACACCATTTTATGCCAGTTAGAATGGTGATCATTAAAAAGTCAGGAAACAACAGATGCTAGAGAGGATGTGGAGAAATAGAAATGCTTTTACACTGTTGGTAGGAGTGTAAATTAGTTCAATCATTGTGGAAGACAGTGTGGCAATTCCTCAAGGATCTAGAACCAGAAATACCATATATCCCAACAATCCCATTACTGTGTATATACCCAAGGGATTATAAATCATTCTACTATAAAGACACATGCACACATATGTTTATTGCAGCACTATTCACAACAGCAAAGACTTGGAACCAACCCAAATGCCCATCAGTGATAGACTGGATAAAGAAAATGTGGCACATATATGCCATGGAATTCTTTGCATCTATGAAAAAGGATGAGTTCATGTCCTTTGCAGGGGCATGCATGAAGCTGGAAGCCATCATTTTCAGCAGAGTAATACAGGAACAGAAAACCAAATACTGCATGTTCTCACTCATAAGTGGGTGTTGGACAATAAGAACACATGGACAGAGGAAGGGGAACATCACACACGGGGGCCTGTCAGTGGGTTGGGGGAGTAGGGGAGGGATTGCATTAGGAGAAATACTTAATGTAGATGATGGGTTGATGTGTGCAGCAAACTTGGTTTTCTAGACTGTTAAATAAAAGATGTAACAAAATGACCAGTGTCTTGCTATTTTTATGTTAAATATTTTTTCCCTATTTAAGCGGCAGGAACTTCAGATGATTGACTTAAAAGCCCAGATCTGTGTTCTGTTGGTAGGCATATAGGTTGGTAGAATCCATTAGAGGGCAGTTTGAAAGACCTTTTCAAAATGTTACATTTGTACACCTTTTGTCCCAATGAATCTGTTCTCAGAGGGAACTGCACAAAGGTCACTTGTTGCAGGGATGTTTGTTGCCATCTTTTTACTATCAACAGTCTTATTAATGTCCAGCATGAGAGAGCAGTCATGTTGATTATGGTATTGACATACTATGGAATGCTCTTCATTTCCTTGACAACAGTAAAGTAACCTGGATGTGGTGGTTCACACCTGTAATCCTAGCACTTTAGGAAGCTGAGGTGGGAAGATAGCTTGAGGTCAGGAGTTTGAGGCTGTAGTGAGTTATGATCGTGCCACTCCACTCCAGTCTGGGTGATAGAGTAAGACCCTGTCTCAAATAAGAAAATAAAACAGTAAAGTAGATCTACATATAGTGACAGGGAATGGTGTTCAAGATAAATTTTTAAGTGAAAACAGGGGTGCAGAATGGTATATATGGTAGGATCCCACTTGTACAACATAAAGAAGAGAGGTATTATAGAATATATATATAAGAGTTCATATATATGTGTTCTTACATATGCTTAGAAAATTTCTAGGATGACGCATGCGCAAGAAATAGTTGTCAGTTACCTTGGAGATTAGAGGTGGCAGGGCTAGGGGTTTTAGTTTTCACTGGACAACTTTCTGTACTGCTTGACTTGTTTACGATAACTTGTAAAACCTTCAAATACTAAAATTTAAATAAAAACTGTACCTCACTGGATTCTTTCCTTGACAATTTATACAAGAAATAAAAGGAACATTTGTGGTTGAGGTGAGAGATCAGGTCTGAAGCACAGGAGGCTGAGTCAGATAAAATCAAGGGTCTTTAAAAGCTACCAAGGAATCATTGTGGCCAGAGGACTTAGGAGAGATGTTGCTTTGTTAAAGCATAATGCTAAAAAATTAAGTAAGATTAAATTGGGTAAAAATTCGTTTTTTTTTTTTGATGAAACAATTGTAATCATGTCATTAGTTTTGTTCTTTGGGTATTTTAATACCTAAATAGCATAATAATTGTATTCCAAACTACAATTTAAAAATTAAATGTTTCAATGTCTAGAATAATAGCTGTTGTTCTTGTTTAATTTGTTTAAATGTTGTAAGTGAATGCCAAGCTGCAATTTATTGAGCTTTTTGCTTAAGGACCTGAGGAAAAATGCAAGTATAATCTTATGCTTGAAGTAGAGAAGATATAAATTGCCTAACATTTACATTATAAAGTTTGGATTAAGTTAAATCTTCAAATTCTTCAGGCTCCTTTTAGCTCTCTCTCCCCCTAAAAAGAGGACTTTTATCTGAGATACAAGAAGTCAAATGGTTCTCTGTCAGAATGTCCTCTTGGTTTGGTATAATGAAGAGTTCCTTCACCCATTTGTGGATGTTCAGAGACAAGAGTCACTATCCTGCATTAAGTGACCTTGGTTCTCTAACATTTGGGGTTTTAGCCAGCAGATAGGTGGTAGAACACAAGACAGGTTTTACTCTAGGATGTTGATGGAAAAAGGGTGGTAGAGAGTAATGGGGATGACTGTGAGAAAGGAGAAAGCTATGTAATTTCAGGCTGTTGATAGGGGTAGAAAGACTGGAATCATAAAGAATGCAACTTTTAAGATATTTTTCTGGTTGTGGGAACCAGAATATGAGGAGCTACCTGGAGTTTGGTTTGCAATTGAACCTGGACCTGGAGGTTATGCCTAGAGAATGAGGCAGAAAGGGCTGGGCATGGTGGCTCACGTCTGTAATCCCAGCACTTTGGGAGGCCTAGGCCGGTGGATCATTTGAGGTCAGGAGTTTGAGACCAGCCTGGACAACATGGTGAAATGTCTCTACTAAAAATACAAAAATGTGCTGGGTGCAGTGGTAGGCATCTGTAATCCCAGCTACTTGGGAGTCTGAGGCAGGAGAAACACTTGAACCTGGGAGGCAGAGGTTGCAGTGAGCTGAGATCACACCATTGCACTCTAGCCTGGGCAACAGAGTGAGACTCCATCTCAAAAAAAAAAAAAAAAAAAAAAAAGAAAAAAAGGAAGAAAGAGAGAGAATGAGGCAGAAAGATTCTTATCTTTGCTGGTGTTCACAGAAGCGGTTACAACTGGGCCCAGCTTGGACCAGGCATAAAGGAGGAAGGAATTGGAAGAAGAAACCAGACATCCTAGAAAGACAGACAGAGACAATGCTGAGCTCTGAGTGGGCTGGACTTTGTATGTGTTCAAAGCCTGTACTTGACTGCCCTGCACGGAGGATGTTGCTTACATTTCTCACTCCACAATAAAGTATTCTGAGTTTACTGAGGTCAAGAAAGAGGAAAGAACCAATGATAATAGCTATCATTTATAAGTACTTACCATGTGCTCTTCTTTTTAGACAGTCTTACTCTGTCACCTAGGCTGGAGTGCAGTAGCATGATCTGGGCTCACTGTAACCTCTGCCTCCTGGGTTCAAGCAGTTTTTGTGCCTCAGCTTCCTGAGTAGCTGGGACTACAGGCGTGCATCACCATGCCTGGCTAATTTTTGTATTTTTAGTAGAGAAGAGGTTTCACCATGTTGGCCAGGCTGGTCTCAAACTGGCCTCAAGTAATTGCCTGCCTTGTCCCCACAAAGTGCTGGGATTATAGGTGTGAGCCACCACGCCAAGCATACCATGTGCTTTTAAAAGTGATTTACATGGATTATCTCATTTAATCTTTCCAGTAACCATATAGGAGGTAGGAACTGAGGTATAAAATGGTTGGGTAATATTCTGAAATTGTAACTGGTAGAGCCTGAGTCTGAGGCCGTCTGGCTCTGGAACCTGTGCTTTTAGTTATTCTCTATTTCTAGGACGATAGCTCTCAGAATCCCTTCTTCACTGCCACCCCCAATCAATCAAGGTGGTGGCCAGTTGTGAAAGAAGGAAATTTCCTATTAGAGTACTCTTGCTGTGACCCTAATGAGCAAGTGAGATGTTTTCAAGGGAGTAAGAAAGTAGAGGCTTGAATAAAGCCTGTGGGTAAGTGAAATACAATTCTGTAGCCAAAGTTCTGTATTCTTTCTAAATTTAAATAAGCGATTTTGTGTTTTCTGTGTGGAAGACACTATTAGGTATTATGTGTGGGACTGAGAAGATTCAGAAGCAGACACTGTCCTTCCAAAAGCTAGTCTCTGAGGGAATTAAAACATGTGCACTAATAACCATAACCCAAGCTCATGTTAGAGACCTGGTTAGAGAGTTGTGGACTACCACAGAAGTTCGACAAAGGTGGGAGGCGGCATCTGAGGAAGACCATGCAGTATGGGTAGGTTCTTCTGTAGTTGGAGGTGTCAGAGATATGATTTTAGCCAGCAAAGTACCAGGTACATTTGAGGGAACTTGAAAAGAAAGTGTCCTGCCAGGCCTGTTACATTTATATGCATTGTCTTATTAACTCCTCGTAACAACCCTTTATTGACCAAATGATTTAATTGTCAAAACCAGGACACTTTTGAGAGTGGAGTACTAGTCAGATGGAATAGGAATAAATGGGCCTAGGAAAACCAGGACCTATGAGGCGGTTATTATTATTCCCATTTAACATGTTAGAAAATGAGGCCACACATCACACAACTAGCAATTAGTGGAGTGAGGATTTGAATCCAATTCTGGCTTCAAAACTAAAAGATTCATACTTCATTCCATATACAGTGGGGTGCAGTTGAAGGGCTTTGGGCAGAGAACTGTCATGGTCAGAACTATTCAGCACAGATGGAAAGGAGAGACTGGAATTAGGGTGATGACTTAAAAGATTGCTGAATAAGATCCATGTAGAAATTCTAAGGACATGTATATAAGATAGTATATAAGATAGACTTTTGTAATTTAAAGGAAGTGATAAATGTAAGAGATATCACAAAGTACAAAGGAAGAAATGACAAAGTTAAATATTAATGTAATTAAATTTTTTATTTATTGTTGCTTTTGTTAGTTTTAGCTTTATTATTACATATATTTCATAAATATCTTTATCCAAGTAATTAATAAAACATTGTTTGCTATATTCCTTTTCCGTTGCTGCATAATGAGTTACCACAAACTTGGTCAGAACAACACACATTTATTATTTTGTAGTTTCCATGGGTCAGGAGTCTGTCATGGCTCAACTTGATCCTCTGCTCAGGGTCTCACAGGCTGCAATCAAGGTGCTGGCAGGGCCTGTGGTCTCATCTCAGCTCAGGGTTCTCTTCCAAGCTCATGTGATTGTTGGCAGAATTTAGTTTTTTGTGGTTGTGGGATTGAGGCCCTCAGATACTAGGGGCTGCCTATTCCCTGCCATGTTGTCTTTCCATAGGCAGTTCATATAACAGCACCTTGTTTTTTCAAGGCCAGTGAGGGATAAAGTCTCAGTTTCTCACTCACGGTGCCAAGACGGAATCAGTAATCTACATATACATACCTAGAGATGGGAGTGGCTTCCCATTACCCTTACCATATTCTGTTGGCTAGAATCTAGTCACAGGTCCTAACCATACTCAAGAAAAGGAGATTAAACAAGGACATGAACACCAGGAGGTGGGCATCATTGAGGGTCAGCTTATGGTCTGTCTGCTATTTTTGGCTTAGCTCTGAATCAGGCTAATTGAAGACTTTCTAACTTACTGTTATCCATCAATGAACACTCACTGGGTAAGGCTGCTCTAACAGCTGTGACTCTAACTTTGCTTCATCCAGCAATGTTTTTTCTTTTTCATCTGCTTACCAAGATATAATGAGAGATGATGTTCAGTAATTTGCCTGAAGTCATTCATTGTGTGGGGTCTTCCACTGAGACAGAGTGCTGGAGTGGGAGCAAAGTTGACATGATTTGAAGTTTGGTGCCTATCAGATATCCACATAGAGATGTTCACTTCCCCTGGGTCTGGGGTATAGAGAGGGTCTGGGCTTGAGTAGAGATTTGGGGTCCTTCATGTACAGATGGTATATGAAGCCTAGGATATGAGTATACTTTGAGAGGGGAAAGGCGCCAAGGGTAGAATTCTGGGGGGAATCCAGGTACACTGAGGGATTTCCCTTACCTTCTTATATAACAACCCAAACCAAAAGGAAACAAGTTATCCAGCCTCAGAGGAAAAGTTGTATTATTCTGCTTCAGTTCCATCTCTGTCTGTTTATTATAGATACTACTTATTCAATTATGCATCATTTCTTCTGGTTTCTTCTTCTCTTCCTTTCCACTGGACCCATTTGCTATCATCCATAAACATGTTCTGGTCTTTCTTTGCTGTGTCTTCTAGCTACCAGTAACTATCTAGTTAGCCACTTAATCTTTCTGGGCCTCAATTTCCTCAAATATTGAGGGACATGATGTAAGGAGGAGGTTATGATTTTTAAGAAGGCTTTTTTAGATCTAAGTTCTTTTCTGCCATCTTATTTCTCTACCTTTTCCCATTTTGGGTCGTGTTGACTGTTCAGTTCCTTTTTGAAACTTCCCTCCCTTGGCCAGAGTTATATTCCTCTAGTTCCTTTTCTGCCAGCCTCTGCCACTGCTTCTCCATTGCTTTTGTTTCTTTCTGCCTTCTAATTACGTCCATATTCAGGGGTGTTAAGTTCTTTGCCTATTCTTTCTTTATACTCACTGCCTCAGATATTTCATCTACACTCCTAACTTTACCTTTTTTTAATAATCATAGAAGTAACACACAATTACATGTTCCTATTAAATAATATAGAAGCATCTAGAGTAAAAAGGGAAAATGCCCCTTCAACCTCCTCCTGAGAGGTAACCACCATTATCGGGTTGGTGTTCTTTCTTCAGGTATTGAGTCTCAAGTCTATAAAAGTAGCTCTAAACTCTAATTTTCATCTATAGCTGCAATCAGGATACCTTACTTGGATGTTCCACTATCAGCACATAAAATCAGCTAGCTGAATGACTTTGGGCATGTGGTCGATGTGGTTCTTTTTTTGTTTTTTTATTTTTTATTTTTATTTTGTGGTTCTTTCATGTCTTATATTTATTTATTTTTGTGTCTCCATAACATTAGACAGTAGACATTCCTTACATGTTTGGTTGATTCTGTTATTTTGCGGCTGATAAGCTCTCATTAGTACTCCTTCCCAATTTGCTTATATATGTAGACCCAAGGAAATAGAATAACCCTCTGTCAGTACTTTAGATGAAAAAGTGGGTGGCTGAGTATAGGGACTAATCATTGGGAACCAGAACACATGAGCAGTTCAATGGGTAACAGGAAGTATGGGGACTTGCTAGAAGAAAATGGGGTGGTAGATGGGTAGTATATTGAAAACTTTGGTCAGTAAATTAAAGCCAGGGTACTAACATTAAATAAATATTCATGGGTTCTAAAATATAAATATCTTAATCTAAAATTAGCTACCAAAATCACCATTATGTAAAACCATTGTTTTGGCTCTGAAAAAGATACATGGATGATCTCTGTAGTGTAATGGGTCATTTTGCAAAAGTATATTCTACTATATGTGTATTAAATGCAAATTAATTGGAAAGATTGCCAATGAGAGTATATCACTGCATGTTGTATTAATGAGGCTGTGTCACATAAGCAGTTACACACTGAAAATTGCCATTCTCTGTAAAAGCTTAATTCCAAAGAAATTTAGGGTAATCATGGAGAGGATCCATAGTAGTGGTTCTCAACTTTGGGCAATTTTACTCCCTAGGGACATTTAGCAACGTCTGGAGAAATTTTTGTTTGGCACAATTGTGGGGAGGTTTTACTGGCTTCTAGTGGTAACAGGCCAGGGAAACTGATAAACATCCTACAATGCACAGGCCAATCCCCTACCACAAAGAATTATCTGACTCAAGATGTCAGTAATGCTGAAGTTGAGAAATCTTGATGCAGGGAATTTGGGGTAGGGCAGGAGATCCATGGAGGTGACCATTGATGCCTCTTTGTATTAATGCTGATGTCCTACAATTCTTAACCTTGCTACCTAGTTGAAAGCTAGAGGATATGACAGTTGTTTGGCTTTTAGTAACAGCATACATATCAGATAGATGGACCATTTGTTTGCTTTTCTAGGTTTTCTAGTTATTTGAATATTAAAGTAAATTATCCCCAGATTTTGTTAATGCTGATTTTTTCAAGAACTTACCGACAGAACATTTAAAGAGCGACAAACAAGAATGCTGAGACTTGATAAGATTTTACGTTGAGTTATTGCATGTTAATACTTAGTTCTAAATACTGTATGTGAATGTATCTTAAACTGAGATATAGCTCAGAAGTATAAATGGGTTGCCTAAGGTTATGTAGTGATTTATTCATAGACCCAAGGCCAGAAATCAGATTCCTTGATTCCCAGGCCATTATTCCTTCTATTTGGCTATTGCATCTGTATAACATCTTTTCTGCTTTGAATTTCCTGATGATCATAATCAAGTATGTTGAAGATTGGATCATCTTAGGTGCTGGACATTTTGCACATTTATGCAAGAATATTCAGTATTACCAGTTATCTTAAAAAAGTAACAAAACAACCCAAAATAATGCTGAGTAAAACACAAGAAGTTATATTACTTTTTCACTTAGTAACATGGATGAAATATTACAGCAAATGGGGACAGAGCTTAAAGGAAGTGGTAGGGTGAAAGGACCATTAGTATAACACAGCTGGATGGGTTTTCTCTAAGCTTCCATTTTGAAGAATGTTACTATTTGGACTGACTCCCAAACTCCATCTGGCTAGCACTTGGGAATTTTAAATGGGTAAAAAATATGATTTTCCATTGCTCCCAGCGGCCCTGCATGGTTTAATAGACAACTATGTAAAAGACAGGGAATAGAACCAGCATGATTTGCTTTATAAAATTGGGAAATATGCTTGTTTTTTTAGCTCAAGGTTTTTCATAAGTGGATGTTATGGTAGAGGATTATGGTAGTTAATATTTATTGAATCCTTACAATTTACCAGGTGCTAAACCCTTTCCACATATTCTATTATTAAACCTCAATATAGTTCTATAAAGTAAATACCATTATTACCACCCTTTCAAAATTGAGGAACTGAGGCAAAGAGAAATTAAGTAAGTAGCTTTCACAGTTAATAAGTAGTTCCTGGTATGAATTGAGATATACTGTAAGTGTAAAATACACACCAGATTTCAAAGACAGTGTGATAAAAAATGTAAAATATCTCCACAATGTTCTGTATCAATTACATGTTATAATGATAATACTTTGCTTTTGTTTTTTTAAATTTATTTTTAATTTTTGTGGGTACATAGTGGTGTATATATTTATGGGGTACATGAAATATTTTGATACAGGCATGTAATACATAATAATCACATTATGCAGAATGGGGTATCTATCCCTTCAAGCATTTATCCTTTGTGTTACAAACAATCCAATTATACTTTTAGTTATTTAAAAATGTACAGTTAAATTATTGTTACCCTATTGTGCTATCAAATAGTAGGTCTTATTCATTCTATTTTTGGTACCCATATCCATTAATCAACCCTACCTCCCCCGTTCCACATACCCTTCCCAGCCTCTGGTAACCATCCTTCTATTCTCCATGTTCATTGAAATAATATTTTGGATATATTGAATCAAATAAAATAGAGTACTAAAGTTAATTTTACTCATTTCTTTGTGCTTTTCTTAAGGTGGCATCCAGAAAATGTTAAATTACATATGTGGCTCACATTTTTATATTTCTGTTAGACAGCACTGTTCTGCAGAGTTTCATCTAGCTCCTGGAGGAGGGTGATATCTCATCCTTATATCATGCACATGAGATTAAAAGCTGAAGAAGCCAAAAAATTAAATACATTGGACTAAAGTTTGCTGCTGTAGCCGTTAAGTTTCTGAGGTGACATTAGGCCTGTTCTCTAATGTTTGCATTATTAAGGGATAAGGAACAAGGAAGCTTTTAATCTTAGGTATGTTCTAGAGTTTTAGTCTATACACACCTATTGAATAACTGTGTAAGGTACTGTGTCGATACTGTGGCTCATATAAAAATCAGTGACTTAGAGCTTGCCATCAAGTAGCTTTTAATCTAATAAAAGAACATTTACACACACAACTATACATAATATCATATATAGTAGAGTGGTAGAAACAAAGGGCTTAGAATCTTGAGAGAACAAGAGGTTATTTGCAGCTAGGATGAGGAGGGAAGGTTTAGGAAGGAGGTGACATTTGAGATGGTTGGAGAAAGATGGGTAGGATTTTAGTACAGGTTCCTCTATACTCAGAGGAACATGCGGAACTAGGTGAGCTGACATGCTTTTCTCTTCACCAAGTGGAAACTCTGTGCAGTACAAAATGGAGAGAGGTCAGATAGTGTGACATGTGGTTTTTTAAGGGCCAGTTTGTGTTGATATGCCTTCCTCATCAGACCCCTGTCTTGCATATACATAGAAACTTCCAATCATAGAATACACTGCTTATCTAAGTTTTGGTTTCTGACATCCTGGATCAGCCAGGCAGCAAGTGATGAAACATATAGCTCATGCCTGTGCATATGTTTCTAGTTATGCATAGATTAATGGGCAGGCAGATAAATCATTTTTTAACTGTAGTTAAAATGGCTCCACCTTGAAATTTAGATTTAACTTGAATTTCTCTTGTCGAATCTCTAGGGCAAATAATTGTAGCTCGTACCATGGGGAAGAATAAAGAAAGAGACAGAAAGAGTCTGGGAATGTTGCTTTAACAGAACTTTCTCTACCTTGAAGTGGGAAAAGTGGGGAAAAATTACTACTCTTTTCACTCCACCAATACCACTATGTTCAAGTCGGCCTTTCCTTCCAGCTACCAATTGTATATCAAATGGATTGGTTTGGTTGTGTATGGAGGTCATTTGGCATTACCAAAAAAATTGGGAAATAAAAGAATACCATTTTCAAGATAAAACCTGGAAAGAAAAGAACCTATGCTCTCAAGTAGGAGGGACTCTTCAGTCTATATTTGCAGACGGGCTGACTTTGTCTTCCAGGTGGGGTTTTCTTTTTTTTTTTTTCAGTAGTTTGTTTTATGCTAATAGAGTTTTGTCTGGTTAACATAGAATATGCTTTAATGACTCCTTCTTGCTCTGCAGAGGACACCTGTATAGTTAATTGGCTTTTCCTTTTATAGAATTCTAAAATGTTAAAGCTACCAATGAATACGCTTGTAGAATGTTACAGTAGCTGAGTCCCTTAGTCAAAAATGGTAATGTATCTCTTCTCTTTAAAAAAATAAAAATAAGTGTAATATGTTATTGTTATAACCAGTTTTATAAATTAGAAAATATAAATAAGAAACAAAAAATTTCAACATCCCAGATTTAAAAAGAGGAAGAACCATTAGCACCCATGAATATAGACTTCTAGATCGTGTATGTGTAACTGTTTTTTATTTTTTTTGAGATGGAGTTTCACTCTTGTTGCCCAGGCTGGAGTGCAATGGTATAATCTCGGCTCACCACAACCTCCACCTCCCAGGTTCAAGCAATTCTCCTGCCTCAGCCCCCGAGTAGCTGGGATTACAGGCATGCGCCATCATGCCTGGCTAATTTTGTATTTTTTTTTTTAACTTTTATTTTAGGTTTGGGGATACATGTGCAGGTTTGTCACGTAGGTAAACTTTTAGCATTATTTTTGTAAACAAAAATAATCTGTTGTACAGATTATTTCATCACCCAGGTACTAAGCCTAGTACCAAGTCATTTTTCCTGATGCTCTTCCCCCTCCCACCCTCCACCCTCAAGTAGGCCCCCGTGTCTGTTGTTTCTCTCTTGTGTCCATGTGTTCTCATCATTTGGCTCCCACTTATAAGCAAGAATATGTGGCATTTGGTTTTCTGTTCTTGCATTAGTTTGCTAAGGATAATAGTCTCCAGCTCCTTCCATGTTCCTGCAAAAGCCATTATCTTGTTGTTTTTTATGGCTACATAATAGTCCATGGTATATATGTACC
>JAPYYA010000325.1:0-16571 GCA_028533165.1 Leontopithecus rosalia | reverse complement strand
GAGAATGAATCCCAGCTGGAAAATATTCTTCAGGATATTATTCAGGAAAATTTTCCCAACCTAGCAAAGCAGGACAATATTCAACCCCAGGTAATACAGAGAACACCACAAAGATATTCCTCAAGAAGAGCAACCCCAAGGCACATAATCGTTAGATTCACCAGGGTTGAAATGAAGGAGAAAATACTAAGGGCAGCCAGAGAGAAAGGTCAGGTTACCCTCAAAGGGAAGCCTATCAGACTTACAGCAGATCTCTCAGCAGAAACTCTACAAGCCAGAAGAGAGTGGGGGCCAATATTCAACATCATTTAAGAACAGAAATTTCAACCCAGAATTTCATATCCAGCCAAACTAAGCTTCACAACTGAAGGAAAAATAAAATTTTTTATGAACAAGCAAGTACTCAGATTTTATTACCACCAGGCCTGCTTTACAAGAGCTTCTGAAAGAAGCGTTACACATAGAAAGAAACAACCAGTATTAGCCTTTCTAAAAATATACCAAAAAGTAAAGAACATCAACATAAAGAAGAATTTACAACAAATGGATAAAATATCCAGTTAACATCAAATGGCAGTAATTCTAAATTTATATTAACTAATTCCCCCAATCAAAAGATACAGCCAAAACCAAACAGTATGCTACATCCTGACCCATTTCACATGCAGGGATACACAAAGACTCAAAACAGAGGGATGGAGAAAGGTTTACCAACCAAATGGAGAGCAAAAATAAATAAATAAATAAATAAAAAGCAGGAGTTGCAGTTCTCATATCTGATAAAATAGATTTTAAAGTAACAAAGATATAGTGGTAAATGGATCAGTGCAACAATAAGAGCTAATGATCCTAACACCCAGATACATAGAGACTTAGACTCAATGAGACAGAAAAGTAATAAGGATATCCAGGACTTGAACTCAGATCCAGAACAAGTAAACTTAATAAATATTTATAGAGCTCTCCACTTTAAATAAACAAAATATACATTCTTGTCAATACCACATCACACCTACTCATAGGTTTAAATGAAATATTGATTGGCCATTATTAATACTTATTTTTTTAGAATAAAGCAACATTTTTGTTCTCTCTCCCTGGTTTCTTTCTCTTCCCCTCCTTCCCTTCATTTTTTTCTTTCCTTCTCTCAAAAAAAAAAATATACCTGTAGACCTCTAGATCCAGGTCAGCAATGTCTCACTGCCTGATTTCCTTCCTTCCCTTCCCTTACCTTTCTCCCTCCCGTTCTTTCTTTCTTTCTTCCTCCCTCCCTCCCTTCCTCCTTTCCTCTCTTCCTGCCTTCGTCCCTTTCTCCTTTCCTCCCTTCCTGCCTTCATCCCTTCCTCCTTTCCTACAAAAAAAGGATTAAACAGTTTTACATTGCTCTGAATGTTTAGAATAACAATCATTTATTCAGCAAATATTTGAGAGATAGTTGTATGCCAAGAACTGGTCCAAGCACTAGAGAAACAAGTTACTTCTAATATGGAGGAAGAGACAAAAAATATAATTTCAGCTGGTGATAAGTGGTATGAAGAAAATAAGGTAATCAATAGGGAGTACTAAGGCTGGGCGAGGTGGCCCATACCTTTAATTGCAGCACTTTTTGAGGCCAAGGTGGGTAGATTGCCTGAGGTCAGTAGTTTGAGACCAGTCTGGCCAACATGGTGAAAGCTCATCTCTACTAAAAACACAAAAGTTGGCTGGGTGTGGTGGTGGGCACCTGCAATCCTGGCTACTCTGGGAGGCTGAGGCAGGAGAATCACATAAACCCAGGAGGTGGAGGTTGCAGTGAGCCAAGATTGCACTACTGCACTCCAGCCTGGGTAACAAAAATGAAACTCCATCTCAAAAAAAAAAATACTAGAAGAGTTAGGCTGCATTAGCTAGAATTTAGGGAAGGCCTCTTTTGAGGTAGGACTTATATGGCAAGAAAGAGCATTTAGGGCAGAAGAACTCTAAATAGAAAGGCCTATAAAAGAGAAGGAGCTTGAAATTTGCCAGGGACCAAAAAAAAAAGTTTTTTTTTTGGTTAGAATTCAGTCAACAAGGGGAAAATAAGTAGGAAATAGATTATAGGCAAGAAAGAACTAGACCAGAAAGAGCCATTAGGTTAAAGGTGTGTTTCTGATGGTGCCAGGAAGCCATTGGATATGTGATGGTGGGGAGGTGTTAAGTAGTGTAGTGGAGTGAGATATGATTTATCCCTGTGGTTGATGTGTGAATATGTACAAATGGGGACAAAGACCAATTAAGAAACTATTGCTGGCTGGGTATGGTGACCCACACTTATAATCCCAGTGCTTTGGGAGGCTGAGGTGAGAGAATCACTTGAGGTCAGGAGTTCAAGTCTACCCTGGGCAACGCAGAGAGACCCTCTCCCAAAGAATAAAAAATAATCAAGCATGGTGGCAGGTACCTGTAGTCCTAGCTACTTAAGAAGCTGAGGCAGGAAGATTACTTGACCCCAGGAGGTTGAGGCTATGGTAAACCAAGATTATGCCAGTGCACTTCAGCCTGGGTGACAGAGCAAGACCCTGTCCATAAACAACAACATGACCAACTACTGCTGTTACTCAGATAGTAGATGGTGGTAGCTTGAGTTAAAATTTAAGTGCATTTAATGAGAGTTGGTAAGATTGGATATATATTTTGGGGATAGAGCTGGCAGCACTTAATGATAATTTGGATATGTGGCATAAGGGAAAGAAAGACTATCACAGATGGCTCCTAAGGCTTAGACCTGAGCTACCACATATTTGATGTTGTCATTATGCTTGGCGACCTATAAAAGAAGCTAAAACAAAATAGTTTGGCAAAAATTGAGGTTCTTAGAATTTTGAGAAAAATTGATCCAGAAGTATTATAAATCTTTAAAATACAGTACTTTCATAATTAATTATAAGAGGAGTATATGTTCATTGTAGAACATTAAGAAAAATTAGCTGTAATGATGGTTCCAACCAAAGTATTAACATTGGGGCATTTTCTTTCAAGCAATTTAGTATATATTCTCATTTTTTCAAAAAGTAATTATTAGGTACCTTCTAGGAACCTGGCACTATTGTCCTGTTGTAGGCTCTAGAGATTCAATAATATACAAAAAAAAGTCTCTGTCCCTGTGAAGTATACATTCTAATGGGGGAGACAGTTAAGAAGTAAACAAGGTAATTACAGAGTTTATGCACATTATAATGGAAATAAAGGAATGAGAGAGTGACTGTCTGGAGATGGCCAAAGGATAAAACTATTTCCCAGCCAGACATGGTGGCCCACACCTGTAATCCCAGCACTTCGGGAGGCTGAGGTGGGTGGACCACAATGCCAGGAGTTCGAGACCAGCCTGAACAACACAGCAAAATCCTGTCTCTACTAAAATACAAAAATTTGCCTGGTGTGGTGGCATGTGCCTATAATCCCAGCTACTCAGGAGGCTGAGGGAGTAGAAACACTTGAACCTGGGAGTTGGAGGTTGCAGTGAACTGAGATCACACAACTGCACTCTAGCCTGGGCAACAGAGGGAGACTACATCTCAAAAAAACAAACAAACAAAAACCCCTGTATTTCCCATTTCCCAGTGTGACATGAGTGCCAGGATAATTCAGTGGGGGGAAAATAGTGTTTTCAACAAATGGTGCTGGGATAATTGGATATCAGCATGCAAAAGAATGAATTTGGATCCCTCCTTCTTACTGTATGTTGTATTTAACTTAAAATGGATAATAAATCTAATGGAAGCACTAAAGCTATGAAATCCTAGAAGAACACATAGGTCTAAGTCTCTGTGAACTTATGTTAGGCAATTTTTGTTGGTAGTTTTCCTGTCATTTCTAGGCAATGACACCAAAAGCACAAGTGACAAAAATAGATGAATTGGACTTCGTTGGATGCAAAAATGTGCATCAAAGAACACCATCAAGGAAATGAAAACACCACCCACAGAATAGGAAAAAAGTATTTGCAAATCATATACCTGTCAGCAAACTTGTATGTAGAGTATATTAAAGGACTCTTACAACTCAGCAATAAGAAACCCACTCATTTGGGCAAAGGATTTGAATAGATGTTTCTCTAAAGATGTACAAATGACTAATAAGCCAATGGAAAAAATGCAGAACATTGTTAGCTATTAGGGAAATGCAAATCAAAACTGCAATGATATACTGCTTCATACCTGCTGAGTCAGCTAATATGAAAAGATTATTGTAGCAAATGTTGGCTAAGCTATGAATTTGGAGCACCCATACATTGCTAGTGGGAATGTAAAAAGATGCAGTAATTTTGGAAAACAGTTTGACAGTGCTGAAAATGTTAGACTTGGGAGCTACCATATGACTCAGCATTTTCACTCCTCCTTACATATCCAAGCAAAATGAAAATGTATTTGCACACAAAAACTTGTACACAAATCTGCATAGTAGCATTATTCATAGTTGCCAAAAGTGAAAACCCAGTGTTCATCAGTTGATTGATAGATGGATAAAGGTAGTATATCCATACAAGGGAATATTATTTGGCAATAGAAAGAAATGAAATACTGATACATGCTACAATGTGGATGAACATTGAAAATATGCTAAGTGAAAGAAGCCACTCCCAAAAGATGACAAATTATAAGATTCCATTTATACAAAATGTCCAGAATACACAGATCCATAGGAAAGTAAACTAGTGGTTGGCAAGGGCTGGGGTGGGTGGGAGTGGGAATGAGGAATGATTGCTAATTGATTTGGAGATTTTTTGTCTTTTTTGGGCAAAGGATTTGAGTAGATGTTTCAGAGGTTGTATATATACAAGAGTTTTGGTATATATATACATGTTCCAAAAATGTATTTCTTTATATCATGTGTGTGTGTCTATAATTATATATATATAATTATACACATAATTTGTAGTTACACATATATATGTGTAAAATTTTATATATATATAATTTCTTTGTGTGACCACAGCCACACAGTGAGGGTCTCATTCTCTCTCCTAGGTTGGAGTGCAGTGGTGTGAACATGCTTACTATAACCTCCACCTCCCTGACTCAAGAGATCCTCCCACTTCAGCCTCCTGAGTAGCTGGAACTACAGTCCCACACCACCATCCCTGGCAATTTTAAAAGGTTTTTTTTTTGTCGAGATGAAGTCTCACTGTTTTGCTGAGGCTGGTCTTGAACTTCTGGACTCAAGTGATCCTCCTGCATCAACCTCCCAAAGTGCTGAGATTACAGACATCAGCCATCACACCCAGCCCATAATTTCTTTCTGTGGTGTTCACAAAGATTTAAGATTAGGAAGTGGTGATGGATGCACAACTTTGTGACTATACTAAAAACCCTTAGTTTTACTACACTTTGAATGGGTAAATTTCATGGTATATAAAATATGTCTGTAAAAACTACTTAAATTGTTTAATGGGATTATGCATGTACATCACCCTCATGTTAAATTTATTTTTATAAGAAATACTCTTGTCTAGGGCATAAATATTGCATTTCTTCAAAAGAGAGTCCTAGGTATGAAATCACTGAATTAAAAGGATGTGAGTATTTCTAATATAAAAAATATGCTTACCAGAGAAAACATAGAAAATAAAAAAAAACTAGAGAGAAGATAAAAATTATAGTCCCAGTTTTTAGAGATAAAATTGTGGAACTTCTTTTTCCTCTGTACTATTTTTCGTAATTGAGATTATACTGAACATACAACTTTATATTCAGTTTCTTTATTCACTGAAGGTAAATCATAAGTATTTGCCACATGCTATTAAAAACTTTGCATAATATGATTAAAACAGCTGAATCATGAAGTATCTTGTGAATATAGTATCATTTACTTTGCAGTTTTTCTGATTTTATTTATTCAGGCTGTCTGGTTTTTAGTGTTAATATATTATTTCCTAAATAATATGTTGTTTTCTGAGACAGAAATTTATTTTCCTATAATAAATTCCTAGAAAAGAGGTTACTGGATTAAAGGATCAACGGGTATGGATTATTTTAAGGCTCTATGATAAAAATGGCCAAATTGCTTTCTAAAATGTGTTAGTAAGTAATAGAGTTGCCTGTGGTGGAAGACAGATCTGGAAAAGTAGGTTGGTTTAGACAAAGAAGGGCTTTTTATGCTTTATTAATAAATATGGACTTTTTGTAGGTGCTTGGGAATTGTTAAATACTTAATCTTGGTAGTGATAGAAGATTTCAAGAGTAAATGAAAGGGAATAGATTTAAAATACATATTTCAGGAGGAATTGTCAGGGCTTAGAAAACTAGTTGTGACTGGGAAACAGGTAGATCAGTTAACCAGCAATATCAAATCTGTTTCATACTCATTGACATGCTAGCCATCTATCCAGAGAGAACTAAGACAACTTGTTAAACTGAGGAGAACTTTTTCCTTTTAGCTTTCTGTTTGGTTAATATGCTGTTTCTCAAAGAGTAAGATGTATAATTTTTCCATTTAATATAATATACATAAAGTGAAATTCACCCTTTTTAGTGTAAGTTCTGGAAGTTTTGGCATATACATATATACATAGTTGTGTAATTACAACTATAGTCAAAATATATAATAATTCCTTCACACCAAAAAATTTTTCATTAATTCTGCCTCCTGTTCTTAGTAACCACTGATCTGCTTTTTGTCCCTACAGTTTTGCCTTTGCCTTATAAGTGAAAGTGTCTGACTTCTTTACACTTGGCATAAGGCATTTGCACATCAGCAATTCTATTTTATTGTTGAATTTTATTCCATTCCCTAGTGAAGAGGTGTATTTAATTTAATTTATTTATTTATATTTGTGGGCTAAGAAGCAGAAAGTAAAAGGAGAGAGAGAGAAAGCTTCCTCATGCCAAGAAAACAGGTTGCCCAAGAGAGGGTCTGCCTGGGAAAGTTTATTTTAATTTTTCTTCTCTTAGTGAAGGATGAGTCAGAATATTATAAAGATTTTTTTTTCTTTTTCTAATGTTGATAAATTATTGAAATAGTCATTCTATTTTAGATAAAACTGCTAATAGTTATAGCTTACTATTGCACACTTGATAGACTACAGTATAGTATACACATAACTTTTACATGTACTGGGAAACCAAAAACTTTATGTGACTTGCTTTATTACTATGGTCTGGAATTGAATATGCAGTGTCTCCAAGGTGTGTCTGTATATACCAGGAAAAGGGGCAATTTTAGGACAAAACCTATGACTTACCTCATAGGCCCTAGTTTCATCATTGCAGATTTTGATTTATAGCTGCAGGTGATGGTTGTGCCTAGGGAAAATGGTAGGAGGTAGTGTAATTGAATCTTACAGTGTTAAGAGGACTGTTATCCTTCTCTTTGCTGTTGGCATGTCTTTGCTATTTAACCAATTACTAGTCATGTGGAGAAAGAAGAGATGAGTGTTAAAAAAATTGTTTTTAATTCATAGTTTTGATTATCAGAGAACAAATTGAAAGTACTGTTTCAAATCAGTTTTAAGCTGTCTGGTTTCTTTATCTATAACATTCTGTTACTCAAAGATTTCAATAAAAATTGGCCACATTGGTAACTAGAAAGAGTCGAAGAAGCTCTAACCAGATTTTCTGGTTAATAATGCAAGAGTCTTTACTTAGTGCATGGAAGGTCTTCTGTGTGTTGTTTTATTTCATAAATCCTCTTGAGTTAGCAGTATCATAATTCACATTTTACAGATGATGAAGCTGAGGATTAAAAAAGTTAGCTGACTTGTCTAAGTTACAAGATTTTAGTAAATCTGATTCAACCCTGTGGTACACTTTATCCTCTGCTTAAAAAGGTTTTCTAAGGTTAAATGTTCCAAATTCTGTTTTAGAGAAGAACACAACCGGTTTAAAAATATACATATATTCAGTATTTGGCTTGTTTAATTATTCCAGTTAATTGTAAAATCAGAAATAGCCTGTGTGTAGTATTGTTACATAAATTGAAATTATCTTTGTTGCTGTTACAGAAACTTAGTATTTTAAATCCATTATTTCACTTCTTCTCCAATAACTTAGGCTTTTATTTCTCAAGGAATAATAAAAAAAACTCTGTTTATGCCATCTGTAAGAATTAAGATGATGGGGAGCTTGCTTAAAGTCAAACCTCCACCTCTTTTTTTTTTTTTTTTTTGAGATAGGGTTTTGCTCTGTTGCCCAGGCTAGAGTGCAGTGGTGTGATCTTAGCTCACTGCATTCTCCACCTCCTGGGCCCAAGTGATCCTCCCCCATCATCCTGAGTAGCTGGGACTACAGGCAGGCACCACCACAACTGGCTGAGTCAAGCCCTCTTGTATCAAACTTTATGACGATCCTTCATCTTAGTTATTTTGACTCTTTCCAAAATGACACTCAGAATATGTACTTTAAAAGAAAAGTTCATCTAAATGTCTCCCAAGATTTTTTCCTTGCCTTCAGAAATAGTTAACCATAGTTACTGTAGTAAGTTAGAATTGAAGTGTTTACCCTTGGAGGCATCCTTCTTTTTTTTTTTTCCTTTTTTCTCTTTGAGTGACTTTGATATTAGAGGCATTAGTCTGTCATTGTGCACATAACTCAGTTTTCTGATGACAGTGGTCATCAATAAAGATAAATAATACATTGCTTTCGGAGACAGAAAACTATGAAATATGGTCAATAAATTTGTATACTCCAGACATACTACTTTGGCATTAAGAGAGTTAATTTTATGTGTTACTTTATATCAAACTATTTAAAATAAAATTTAAATTTTTTTCATCTTTATTAGCCACACATCAAGTATTCAGTAGCCACACTTGGTAGTGGTACCATATTAGAAATGCAGAAAAGGAACATTTTTATGTTATGTATGTGCTGATTTACTGAGCACGAGACCAGTACATGATGTACTTGTTCCCTACCTGTTCTTTTTCTATTGCACAGTGTGGATTACCATACCCTCCCTCTTTTCACTCCACCCACCTTTCCCCTTTAAATATTGAAGACCTGAAAATCATCTTTGGAGAAATGTATAGGCCACAGACTGTTTCTGTGCTTCTGTGTTCTGTTCTTTCAGGCATATTCTTAACCTTGGCAAAATAAATTTCTAAATTGATCGAGACCTGTCTCAGATACTTTTGGTTTACAGAATTCACCTATGTCCTGAAAGCCCTGGTTCGAAGTTATCCCACCTTTTCAGACTTAACCAATGTATACTATACATGTATTCATTCATTGATGTCTGCTTGTAACTTCTGCCCCTTCTAAAATGTGTAAAATCAGCCTGTCACACAACCACCTTGGGCACACGTTCTCAGAACCTCCTGAGAGTATGTCATTAGCATGTCCTTACCCTTGGCAAAATAAACTTCTAAATTGAAGGGAGTAAAAAGGAACATTTGTATTATCACAGAAAGTTCTGTTACACAGCACAACTCTGCAAGAGTGGGACTAAGGATTTAGTAAGTCATGACTTCAAAGTGGTGGTGGGGACGGGGAGAGTGTCTTAGCACTCATTTACATATGGCCACCTATATCCTCTTTTCCAGTACGATGGCAAGTCCAAAAAGAACTACTGTTTACCCTCTCCAGAGAATAAATGCCAGAATTCCAGGGGTAATGGACTGGCAGCAGGATGGTATTCAGGAGGGAGTCTAGGGATCTCAGTGCTTCTCGGACTAATTTCACTCTTTTTTTATTTGAACTTCCATATTTTGTCTCTTCTTGTTCTGTTGAATATATGTTCTTTTTCTTTTTAATCCCATTTTTATACTTTCAGTGGAGTTTTGGCAGGGATATATATATTCAACCTCCACCTTTTATTTTGTTTTGAGTCAGTCTCTGTCACCCAGGCTGGAGTGCAGTGGCATGATCTTGGCTCACTGAAACCTTTTTACCCTCCAGGTTCAAGTGATCGTCCTGCCGCACCCACGTGAGTAGCTGGGATTATAGGCACACACCACCATGCCTGTCTGATTTTTGTAATTTTAGTAGAGACAGGGTTTCACCATGTTGGCCAGGCTGCTCTCAAACTACTGACCTCAAGCAATCTGCCTGCCTCAGCCTCCTGAAAGTTCTGGGATTGTAGACCTAAGCCACAGCACCCAGCCAAGCTCTCCATCATTTTTTTTTTTTTTCTGAGATGGAGTCTCGTTCTGTTGTCCAGGCTGGAGTGCAGTGTCATGATCTCAGCTCACCACAACCTCTGCCTCCCAGGTTCAAGTGATTCTTCTGCCTCAGCATCCCGAGTTGCTGGGACTACAGGCATGCACCACCATGCCCAGATAATTTTTTGTATTTTTAGTAGAGATGGGTTTCACTGTGTTGGCCAGGGTTGCCTTGAACTCCTGACCTTGTGATCCACCCACCTCAGCCTCCCAAAGTGCTGGGATTACACGCATGAACCACCATGCCTGGCCTAGCTCCCCCATCTTAATACAGGACCTGTGAGGCCCTGAACACTGCTGTGAAGTAGAAATGTGCTGAGGAACTTGTCACTCTCATTTTATTTGTTGTCTCATCATTATTGCTTGGAGGCATCAATTGAAATAGCCAGAAGCCCAAATACTTTGTCATCAGTCATTCTGTTCCTGTTGGCCCTTATGCCAGGCATGGTATAAATAAAGTAGAATCATGAACCCAGTTTTTAACTCCCCAACTACTTGGAGAAGTTGATAGAAGTAGGTAGATTGAGAAAGAAGCTAATAACTTTTTGCCAGTTTGAAAATTTGTCTTTGTCTCCAGTATCCTACATTCAAATATTTCAGAGTTTAGCTTAGAAAAATAATTTTTAAAATAATTTTCTGAGTTAGTTAAAATAGCTTTCATCCTGTTTTCTCTATTAATAATAAGAATTATGTAAAGTTTAGTTGGTGTTAATTATGTAACCCAGGTCAGGTGTCTTACTTCAGTTTAGTAGTATAGAGAAAGACCACCATTTCTAATGTTTTGGTTTAGGAGGGACTGCTGTAAGTCATCAGGGCATTTAGTTTTTGGACTGGTTCAGTTGTTTACAAATATCAAATTAGAAAAATTTAATGCTCAAGTTTCAAAGGTTACTATCCTTATGCTACAATTGAGAGAATTGTTATTTTAAGTTGTGTTCTGTCCTTTGCAACTGAAAATACCCAGTGTTCCATATTCTTTGTAACATTTACTTCCTTCTCTGTGTGAGTAGTATCATTTTTAAAGAAGCTTATACTGAGTGTTTTTTGAGTAGTTGGGCAGGGCCTCAGATGTATTGATTTCATCTCTGAATTATTATTTTTCAAAAGCTCTGCCAGAGTAGATTCAGACAGTTTGAGAACAAGTTAAAAACTGGTAGTCAAGAGAGAGAAGATGCAGTGAAGTATATTTTTAACAGCTACTTTTGACATGGGGGTGGAGCTCTAAGGGCAACTGTTCTCCAGTGGTTACCGGTATATGGAGAAACTGAACGTGGATAACATATCTTCTTAAGGTAATCACAAAGCTCTTGTTACGATAGCAATCTGTTTTTGCTCTCAAGGTTTTCCTTCCCATTTGTGCAGCAAACTTGGTGCTTATGTTCAGAGGATCCTTTAATGGTCTTTATTGTTAAAACCGTGTACTTGAATATCAATAACTCTTAGAAAATTTTGTAAGTAAAAACTAAATTTGATTTTGCTTTTAAAAATAAAGTTTAGATTTCTTGCCAAATGAGCAGTAATGTAATAACCTAACATTTTAGAGAAATACTAGCTTCGGGCATGATGGCTCACACTTGTAATCCCAGCACTTTGGGAAGCTGAGGCAGGAGGATCACTTGAGGCCAGGAGTTCAAGACCAGCCTGGGAAAAATAACAAGACCCTGTTTCTACAAGAAAATAAAATTAAAAATTAGCTAGGTGTGATGGTGTGTGCCCATAGTTCCAGCTACTCCAGAGGCTAAGAGGATTGCTTGAGCCCAGAAAGTTGAGGCTGCAATGAGCTATGATTGTGCCACTGCACTCCAGCTTGGGCAGCAGAGCAAGACCCTGTCTTCCCCCTCCCGCAGCAAACAACAAAACAAAAACAGAAATACTAAAAGAATGGGTCTAATGGAAAAGGATCTTTTAAGTAAAATAAAAAGCAATGAATAGTGTAAAGCAGATGATTCTTTGTATTGGTGTTACAGCCACTTTTGTTTTAAAATTCAACCTGTTGTTGCTTTGTGATAACAAGTCATCCAAAGTTAGTACAGGAACTCTTAACTATTATCATAGATAAACTATGATTCAGTATAATTGCCTTTTATTAAAATTTGTAATCCTGTATATTTTATTTTATTTGAAACACTATTTCCAGAAAGGGTCCATCGGCTTTGCCAGGAGTCCATGGCACACCCCAAAAAATGCTTTGACTTTGGGCCTACTAGTATCAGTAAAATAAAATATTCTTATCACTACTACTTCATTATAAAAATTATGCCTGTAGGCAAAGAAGCCTATATAGCAATGAGCTATGATTTTATTATATTTCATGAAATTTTGGAGCAATCTTAATAATCATCACCTGGAGCTTACTGTAAATACAGACTCTCAGACTCTATCCCAGATATTCTGAATCAGAATCTTTAAAATCTGCAGGGGATTTCTGTGGACATTAAAGTTAGATAATAACTGATCTAGTTCACTCCCCTAAGTACACTTAAAGGGACTAATTTAATTCAGAGATATGGAATGATTTGCCTGAGGTGAGAGAACTAGTTAGTATAGGAATGTGGATGGATTGTTGCTCTCATGATTTTAGTGCTTTAATATATCTTCTTTTGGTCTCTGAGATGTTAATAAATTGCTGTAACTTTAATCATTATCTTCTTTTCATCCTACTAATCTTTACTCCAGTTCACCAACTAGAGGCAAAGATGTAGCAGAGCTACCAGCTTATTGAGAGTAGATACACAGGCACTAGGAGAATGGTGTTTAGAAGGTCAGAGCCCTGGACAGGGTTGGGAAAGGCTTTACGGTTAGTATTTCATGCTCTCCCAGTCTGCCTCTTGGTTTTAATTTTACTGTATAAAAATCATTATCAAGAATCTAGGGACCCCAGCCAGGCATGGCAGCTTATGCCTGTAATTCTAGCACTTTGGGAGGCTAAGGCAAGTAGATCACTTGAGCCCAGGTGTTCAAGCCCAGTCCGGGCAACATGGCAAAGCCATGTCTTTATAAAAGATACAAAAATTAGCTGGGTGTTGTGGCATGCACCTCTAGTCCTAGCTACTCAGGAGGCTGAGGTGAGAAGATGGCTTGAACCCAGAAGGTCAGGGCTGCAGTAAGCCATGATCACACCACTGCATTCCAGCCTGGGAGACACAGAGAGACCTTGTCTCAAAAAAAAAATCTAGGGACCAGTTGTTTAATCTTCATTTCTTTTCTCTCAGTGCTATTTTAAGGATGTGGTAAGTAAACCATGGTATAACAATTTAAGTATATTCTCTAAATCTAACATATACTGTATCTTGTGGGTTTTTTATTATTTTTACAGGCAAAATTTAATATTATAGTGTTACTAGCCATGAGCCATACTATAATATTAAAGTTTCTAAAGCCACCACAGTGGAGAAATGAAGGAAAGTGAGCATTTGGCATTATTAATTAGCCTCCTGATCACCATACCATCTCCTTCCTTTCCACCTTCCCTCTCCAGTCCAGTGATTGTCAATTACAATTGATTACACTTAGGCAATATCAACACCCATCACTTCCTCCTTAGCACTACTGCCACTACCCTAGTGAAGCTCATAAACACCTCTTGCCTTACTTGCTGAATTCTTTTAGCTGGAGTGCCTACTATAGTTCTCTTCCTCCTCTTCTTCTCTTATGCATAGCTTCATATGTTTCCCAAAGCACAACTCTATCCCTTTTATTCTTTTTAAAAACATCCAGTCTCCAAACTCCTGAGACTTCTGTTAGAGGCCTTTTTCATCTCAACTTGGTGCAAGTCTTCAGTTTCCTTCTGCCGTATCCTCCTCTCATGTTGTGTTTGCTGAGTTCTCTTCATCAGGAACAGTCTTTTTATTCTTTCAGTCCCCTTGTTTTAGAGTGCTTTTAAGTCGGCATGAAACTCTATCTAATGACCTGTCTTTCTGTTTAAGCTACTTTCTTTAAATTTCCTTCCATGGGAGTTTATCAAGGAATCATGTATGTTCTACCAAATATTGAAGCTTTATATATGCTGTATTGATCTTCTCCATTAGTCAAACTAATGATTCATCTGACTTATCTTTGATTTTTATCAGGGTAACACAATAATGAATAAGACAGACACAGCTTATCTTAGGGAACTTACAGTCTTTAAGAACTTGTAGCCTTCTTAAGGAGATGAAGTTAATTACATAATTTTAAAGACAGAGCATTGAAATGGTGGGCAGTGCTGTGTGGTAGAGATACATGATCTTATGGGACCATGTGTTACTGGTTTTGACCCAGAAGACTGAAGACTTTTCTGCATAGTGAGAATTGATCTGACATATGAAGAATATTAGCCAAAGAACTATAGGGAAGTGCTTTCCCGGCAGTGTATAGTATGAGCAAAGGTGAGCAAAGGCCCTTGAAGTGGGTGGGAGCATGGCAAATACAAATGACTGAAGGAAGGCTAGGGTAATGAAATTGCAGTGTGTGTGAAGTATAAGATAAGGCTAAAGAGGTAGGCACAGCCAGATGTAGCATATTAATTATTGAGCTGGGCATGGTGGCTCATACCTGTAATCTCAACACTCTGGGAGGCCAAGACAGGAGGATAGTTTGAGGCCAGAAGTTTGAGATCAGCCTGGACAACATAATGGGGCCTTATCTCTACAAAAAAGTTTAAAAATTAACTGGGCATGTGGCATGTACTTATAGTCCCAGTACTACTCAGGAAGCAAGGTGGGAGGATCACTTGAGCCCCAGAGTGCAAGGCTGCAGTTTGCTATGATCATGCCACTACAGTCCAGCCTGGGTGGCAAAGTGAGACTCTGTCTTCAAAAATAATTGCTATATTTTAATCTTCAGGTCAGTGGAAAGCCACTGGACTGTTTTAATTATGTTGATCAGGTTCATGTTTATGTAGAGGATGAATTGGAGGGTAGAGGTCATGGGTAGTTGGTATGGGCAGTCTTGTTGTATTAGAACTGCAATAACAAATTCAAAATCTCAGTGACTTAACACAGTAAAGATTTGTCTCTGTCACACAGAGTCCTGAAGGGTTGGGCAGCCTTCTTCCATCATGAAGTATGCCTACCAAGGTCATCTTGGTGGGAGAAAACAGCTTTAAGATCACTTTTAAGTTTAATTTTTGATGTTTTAAAAACCATTTTGTTGAGGGAGAATTCACATGTAGAAAGCTGTATGTATGTAGTATATTTAAAGATCACTTAAAAATGCAGGACTAGGAGTGGCTTATGTAACTGTTCCCACCTTGGCTGTGCAGAACTCAGTCATCTAGCCCTGACTCAGCTTTCTGGGAACTCTGGGGATGCAGTCTTTCCTGTTCAGCCAGAAGGAGAAAACAGTATGGTAAACATATTCTAATCTCCCTCCTCTGCAATGAGTTGAGAATGTACAACAGTCTCGGTAACAGGCAATGGGATCTTGGACTGAGGGTGAAATGAGATAAATGTCTTAGATGAAAATCCAGAGTAAGGTAATGGAGAAGGAGTTGTTAACATCTGTTAAGCTTGAAGGCTTATGTAACTACAAAATTGGTGATAGCTACTGAGAAAGGAAGACTGATTATAAATGGACTAGTTTGTTTTTTATTTTAGACATGTTATGTATTGGATGTCTTTGAGAAATACAACTGGAGATGTGAGATAGAAAATTGAATGTAAAGACTGGAAGCTCAGAAGAGCAGGAGTTAGAAGAATATGCAAGTCATTTGGCTTAGCTGGTTGAAAGCTTGAGCTTGAGTAAACTCTGAGGAAGAATGCAGGGTTTGTTCTTTCATTCACACTGCCATCAGCCTCTGCTTTCTTCTACATTGCCTTGCCACCCCCACCCCTTGACCTCAGCTGACCTTTTAGAGGTCCCCAGAGCCCTTTTTTTTATCCCTTTGGAACTCCCTGTAATAGCTATTCTGAATTGTTACTTAGTAGTAGTAGATTGGAGAAGTGCCCTCAAGCCTGTCCTACTCCTGCCCACAGAGAAAACAGAATCTTTCAGACAATTTTTGGCAGTATATCTTCCTTCCACCTCAAAACTGTCATTTTTTTCCTTCCTCCCTATTTTAGAGGGAAAAAATGTGTATTTTTTTTCTTAGACTAACTCTCTCATCTGCTCTGGATCTCTGTTTCTTTAGATCGCTGACACTGTTAATTGCATGAGTGATATGTACTCTTGAATTGCTTGAATCCAGGAGGCAGAGGTTACAGTGAGCCAAGATGGTGCTGTTGCACTCCACCATGGGTGACAGGAGTAAAACTTCATTCCCTCCCCCACCCCACCTGGAAAAAAATGTGTCTCCTCTGGAGCCAAATTGCCAGAGTTCAAATCCAAGCTCTGCCATTATTTCCTCTGCCATATTTTCCAGTTATGCCTCAGTAGAAAAATATGCATCTTTAAGATGCAAATAGTGATAGTAGTTGTCTCATAGAATTCTTGTGATTTAGAAGTGTCTGGCACCAGTAAGTACTCAGTATTTTTTTTT
>JAPYYA010003249.1:0-13075 GCA_028533165.1 Leontopithecus rosalia | reverse complement strand
GCATGGTTGCACTCCAGCCCGGGTGACAAGAGTTAAACAGTGCGTCATAAGGAAAGGCTGGGATAGGGGTGGAGTACTGCAGGCACACCGTTTCGTTTCTGTGGTGCACACTGTTTTGTCTGATTTCTTATCTATTCTTTTTCTTCTTCTATTTTAACTGTGGCCAGTTTTTTCAGGGATGTGCAGGCTGATCTAGAAATCGCGACCACAGTTGACCCGCTGACCTAGGCCTCCCAAAGTGCTAAGATTGCTTGTGGGAGTCACAGAGCTCGGCCCCGTTTCCCCGATATATTTTTTAATAATAAATTCCGCCAACTGGGCGCAGTGGCTCACGGGAGCCTTTCATCCAGGCGCTCTGAATACCAATTAGGGCGGATCACTCAATGTTGCTAGTTAGACACCGCCACAAATAAAACGGTAAAACCCGTTCTCTGAAATGAAAACAAAACTTTGGTTGGGCTCGGCGGCTCCCCCCATAACCCGAGCACTTTGGAATGCAGAGGAGGATGACCGTGAAGTCACAGGTTCGACACGGGCCTGCAAAAGCACGACGCAACTCGCTCCCTAGATAAAACATAAAAATAGAGCATAATAAGAATTCTTAAGCAAGCATTGAATGTGCTTGCTTGAAAATCACAAACACTATAATGAAGATGCCGTACAGAATCCCAGGGTGGCCGCAGCGTGAAAATGACACGCAAAAAGGGCAGTGTTCCCTTTTCATTTATATATGCATTTTTCGAAATTCTGGCTGTGTTTTATAAATCAAATACACGTAGACTTGAGGTACAACTTACAATATAGAAAGTTATCTGGACGTCGTGGTTTGGACACCCACAACTCTAGCTACATTGATGGGATTGGAAGGACAATCACTTGAACCCAGGATTCCGGTGTGGCAAAAAGCCTAGATCGCATTTTTGCACTCGAGCCCGGATGACAAAAGGGAAACAGTACGTCATAAGAAAAGGCTGGTCTAGGGGTGGAGTCCCGCAGGCACCCCATTTTGTTTCAGGTGTGCACACTGATCTGTGTGATCTCTTTTCTTTTCTTTTTCTTTTTCATCTATTTGAATTGTGGCGTTTGGTCTCTGGGATTCGAAGGTTGATCTGGAACCTGTGACCTCAGTGAACCCGCTCACATAGGCCTCCGAATGGGCTAGGATTGCTGTTTTGATCACAGAGCCCGGCTCAGTCTCCCTGATTTCGTTTTAAATAATAAAGTAAGCCGGCCGAGCCCGGTGGCTCACAGGAGCCTTTCATCCAGGCAACCTGAATACCAATTATGGTGGACCACTGAGGGTGCTGGTGAGATCCTGCCCCAAACAAAATGGTGAAACCCGGTTTCTGAAACAAAAACAAAACTTGGTTTGGGCTCGGCGGCTCCCTCCTGTAACCCCAGCACTTTGGAATGCCGACGAGGACAAATCGTGAAGTGACAGGTTTGACAGGAGCATGCAAAGGCATGACGCAACATGCTCCCTAGATAAAACATAAAAATAGAGCATAATACGAAATCTGAGGCAGGCTTGGAATGCACTCGCGTCGGAATCATGTACACTATAATCAGGATGCCGTACAGAATCCCAGGGTGGCCGCAGCGTGAAAATGACACGCAAGTAGTGCAGTGTTCTGTTTTCATTTATGTATGTATTTTTCAAAATTTTCTCTGTGTTTTGGAAATCAAATACACACAGACTTGAGGTACGAGTTACAAAAATATAGAAAGATAGCTGGACGTGGTGGTGTGGAAACCAGTAACCACAGCTACATTGAAGGGATTGGCAGAATAGCAGCTTGAACCCAGGTGGTCGGGGGTGCCATAAGCCAAGGTGGAACCATTGCACTCCAGCCTGGGTGAAAAGAGGGAAACAGTACATCATAAGGAAAGGTTGGGCTAGTGGTGGAGTCCAGCAGGCACCTCGTTTCGTTTCATTGGTGCACACTGATCTGTCTCATTTTTTTTCCTTTTCTTCTTCTCCTATTTTAAGTGTGGTGAGTTTTACCAGGATGGGCAGCCTGATCTGGAACACGCGACCTCAGTTGACCCGCTCAACTAGGCCTCCCAAAGGGCTAGGATTGCTTGTGTGTGTCACAGAGCCTGTCCCAGTCTCCATGATTTGTTTTTTAACAATAAATTCGGCCGGTCGGGCACGGTGGCTCACGAGAGCATTTCATTCAGGCAATCTGAATACCAATTATGGTGGAACAGGCGAGGTTGTGGTTTTGAGCCTGTCCATGACAAAATGGTGAAACGCGGTGTCTGAAACGAAAACAAAACTTGGGTTTGCTTGGGGGCTCGCCCGTGTAACACCAGCATTTTGGAATGCTGGGGAGAAAAAATTGTGAAGTCACAGTTTCGACAAAAGCCTCCAACGACACGACGCAACATGCTCACTATATAAAACATAAGAACAGTGCAAAATAAAAAATCTGAGTCAGGCTTGCAAAGCGCTCACTTCGGAATCAAGTACACTATAATCTGGATGCCGTACGGAATTCTGGGGTGGCCATAGCGAGTAAAAGACATGCAAGTAGTGCAGTGTTTTGTTTTTATAAGGAAATGCTGGACCAAGTTAGGAATCAAGTAGGCACTTTGTTTCGTTTCAGTGGTGCACACCAATGTGTATGATTTCTTTTCTTTTCTTTTTCTTGTTCTCCTACTTTAAGTGTGGTGAGATTTCACTGGGATGCACAGGCTGATCAGGATACTGCGACCTCAGTTGACCCGCTCACCTAGGCCTCCCAAATGGCTAGAATTGCTGGTGTGAGTCGCAGAGGCCGGCACAAGCTCCCAGATTTGTTTTCAATAATAAAGTCACCCGGCCGGGTGCGGTGGCTCACGGGAGCCTTTTATCCACGCAATCTGAATAGCTTAGGGTGGAACAGTCAGGGTTGGGGATTTAAGCTTGCCCAAAACAAAATGTTGTACCTCGGTGCCTGAAACAAAAACAAAACTTGGGTTGGGTTTGGCGGCTCTTTTCTGTAACCCCAGCATTTTGGAATACTGAGGAGGACGGATCGTGAAGTCACAGGTTCCACAAGGGCCCCAACGGCATGACACGTTCCCTATATAAAACATAAGAACAAAGCAAAGTAAGTAATCTGAGGCAGGCATGGAATACGCTTGCCTCAGAATCACGTACACTATAATCAGGATGCCATACAAAATCCCAGGGTGGCCGAAGCATGAAAATGACACGCAAGAAGTTCAGTGTTTCATTTTGATTTGTGTATGTATTTTTTGAAATTGTGGCTGAGTTTTAGAAATCAAATACACATAGACTTGGGGTTCGAGTGACAAAAATATAGATAGTTAGCTGGACGTGGTGGTTTGGACACCTGCAACTCTACCTACATTGAAGGCAGAGGCAGGAAAATCGCTTGAACCCAGAAGGCCGGTGGGGCAATAAACCAAAATTGCACCTTTGCACCCCAGCCCGTGTGACAAGAGAAGCAATTCGTCATAGGGAAAGACCCAGCTAGGGGTGCAGTCCGGCATGCACCTCGATTCGTTTCAGTGGTGCACACTAATCAGTCTAATTTCTTTTCTTTTCTTTTTCTTCTTCTCCTATTTTAAGTGTGTCAAGTTTTTACCGAGATGCGCATGCTAATCTGGAACCTGCGTCCTCAGTTAACCCGCTCACCTAGGCCTCTCAAAGGGCTTGGATTGCTGGTTTGTGTCACAGAGCCCAGCCCAGTCTCACTGATTTGTTTTTAAAAATAAAGTTGGCGGCCTGGCGCAGTGGCTCACGAAAGCCTTTTATCCAGGCAATCTGAATACCGATTAGGGTGGAACAGGCGACGTTGTGGGTTTGAGCCCGCCCATAACAAAATGATGAAACCCGGTCTCTGAAACAAAAACAAAATTTGGGTTGGGCTAGGCGGCTCCCTGGTGTAACATCAGCACTTTGGAAGGACGAGGAGGACAAATCGTGAAGACAGTTTCGATAGGGCCTCCAATGGCACGACGCAACACGCTCCCTATATAATACATAAGAACAGAGCAAAATAAGAAATCTGAAACAGGCATGCAATACGCTCGCTTCAGAATCACATACACTATAATCAGGATGCCGTATGAAATTTCGCGGTGACCGAAGTGTGAAAATGACAGGACAGTTCAGTGTTCCATTTTCATTTATGTTTGTATTTTTCGATATTGTGGCTGGGTTAAAGAAATCAAATACACATAGACTTAAGTTACAAGTTACAAAAACATAGAAATTAGCTGGACGTGGTGCTGTGGGCAAATGCAAACCCAGCTACATTGAAGGCGTAGGCAGGACAATCGCATGAACCCAGAAGGCCGGTGTGGCAATAAGCCAAGATCGCACTATTGCACTTCAGCCCGAATGAGAAAAGGGAAACTGTAGGTTATAAGGAAAGGCTGCGCTAGGTGTGCAGTACCACAGGCACACCGTTTTGTTTCAGTGGTGCACAATAATCTGTCTGATTTCTTTTCTTTTCTTTTTCTTCTTCTCCTATTTTAAGTGCGCCGAGTTTTCTCTGGGATGCCCAGGCTGAACTGGAACGCGCGACCACAGTTGACTCACTGACCTAGGCCTCCGAAAGTGCTAGGATTTCTGGTCTGCGTCACCGAGCCCGGCCCAATCTCCCTGATATCTTTTTTAATAATAAATTCGGCCGACCGGGCACGGTGGCTAACGGGAGCCTTTCATCCTTGCGCTCTAAATACCAATTAGGGCGGATCACTCAATGTTGCTGGTTAGATCCCGCCCCCCTAAAAATGGTGAATCCCAGTCTCTGAAACAAAAACAGAACTTGGGTTCAGCTCGGCGGCTCTTCCCTGTAACCCCAGCACCTTAAAATGCCGAAGAGTATGGATCGTGAAGTCACAGGGTGGACATGAGCCTCCAACGGAACGTTGCAACACGCTCCCTATATAAAACGTAAAAACAGAGCAAAATAAAATATCTAAGGCAGGTATGGAATGTGCTCGCCTCGGAATCACGTACACTATAATCCGGATGCCATGCAGAATTTCGCGGGGGCCGCAGCTTGAGAATGACACGCAAGAATTTCAGTGCTCCGTTTTTATTTATGTATGTATTTTTCGATATTGTGTCTGTGTTTTCGAAATCCAATACACATAGACTTGAGGTACGAGTTACAAAAATATACATAGTTAGCTGGACGTGGTGGTGTGGACATCTGTATCCCGGCAACATTGAAGGCATAGGAAGGAGAATTACTTGAACCCAGAAGACCGGTGTGGCAATAAGCCAAGATTGCACTGTTGCACTCCAGCCCTGTTGACAAGGGTGAAACAGTACATTATAAGGAAAGGCTGGGCTAGGGGTGGAGTACCGCAGGCACACCGTTTTTTTTCAGTGTTGCAAACTGATCTGTCTGATTTTTTTTTCTTTTATTTTTCTTATTCTTTTATTTTAAGTGTGGCGAGTTTTCTCCGGGATGTGCAGGCTGATCTGGAACCGGCGACCACAGTTGACTCTCTGGCCTAGGACTCCCAAAGTGCAAGGATTCCTGGTGGGAGTCACAGAGCCTGGCCCAATCTCGCTGATATCTTTTGTAATAATAAATTCGGCCTTTCATCTAGGCGCTCTGAATACCAATTAGGGCGTACCACTCAATGTTGCTGGTTACATCCCGCTCCCAAAAATACAGTGAAACCCGGTGTCTGAAACAAAAACAAAACGTGGTTTTGGGCTTGGCGGCTCTTCCCTAAAACCCCAGCACTTTGGAATGCCGAGGAGGACAGATCGTGAAGTCACAGGTTCGACATGGGCCTCCAACGACACGTCGCAACACGCTCCCTATATAAAACATGAAAACAGAGCAAAATAAAAATTCTGAGGCAGGTAAAGAATGCACTCGCCTCGGAAACAGGTACACTATAATCGGGATGCTGTATGGACGTTTGCGGTGGCCACAGCGTGAAAATGGCACAAAAAAAGTTCAGTTTTCCGTTTTCATGTATGTATGTATTTTTCAATATTGTGGCTGTGTTTTAGAAATCAAATACACATAGACTTAAGGTACGAGTTACAAAAATCTCGAAAGTTAGCTGGACGTGGTGGTGTGGACACCTTCAATTCCAGCCACATTGAAGGCATAGGCAGGACAATCGCATGAACCTAGAAGGCCGGTGTGGCAATAAAACAAGACCGCACTGTTGCACTTCAGCCCGGGTGAGAATAGAAAAACAGTACGTCATAAGAAAAGGCTGGGATAGAGGTGGACTCCCACAGCCACTCCGTTTCGTTTTACTGGTGCACACTGACCTGTCTGATTTATTTTCTTTTCACTTTCTTCTTCTCCTATTTTAAGTGTGGCGAGTTTATATTGGGATGCACAGTGTGATCTGGAATCCATGATCTCAGTTGTCCTGCTCACCTAGGCCTTCCAAAAAGCTAGGATTGCTGGTTTGTTTTACAGACACCGGCCCAGTGTCCGTGATTTGTTTTTTAATAATAAAGTCGGTCTGCTGGGCGGGGTGGCTCACCGGAGCCTTTTATCCAAGCAATCCCAATAGCAATTAGGGTGGAACAGGCGGGGCTGTGGGTTTTCCCCCCCCCATACAAAGTGGTGTAATCCGCTCTCTGAAATGAAAACAAAACTTGAGTTGGGCTCAGTGGCTCTTCCCTGTAACCCCAGTATTTTGAAATGTTGACGAGGACGGACAGTGAAATCACACTTTCTACAGGGAACTCCAATGAACGACCTAACATGCTCCCTATATGAAACATAAAAACAACGCAAATTAAGAAATAAGAGGCAGTCGTGGAATGCGCTCGCCTCGGAATTACGTACACTATAAGCAGGATGCCAAACGGAATCCCGAAGTGGCCGCAAGATGAAAATGACACGCACGAAGGGCAGTGATCCGCTTTCATTTATATATGTATTTTTCGAATTTGTGGCTGTGTTTTAGAAATCAAATACACATAGAGTTGAGGTACGAGTTACAAAAATATAGAAAGTTAGTTGGATGTGGTGGTGTGGTCAGCTGCATCCCGGCAACATTGAAGGCATAGGCAGGACAATCGCTTGAACCCAGAAGGCCAGTGTGGCAATAAGCCAAGATCGCAGTGTTGCACTCCAGCCCTTGTTACTAGAGTGAAACAGTACGTTATAAGGAAAGTCTGGGCTAGGGGTGGAGTACCGCAGGTACACCATTTCTTCTCAGTGGTGCACACTGGTCTTTCTGATTTCTTTTCTTTTTTTTCTTCTTCTCCTATTTTAAGTGTGGCGAGTTTTCTCCAGGATGCGCAGGCTAATCTGGAACCGGCGACCACAGTTGACCCGCTGACCTAGTCCTCCGAAAGTGCTAGGATTGCTGGTGGGAGTCACAGAGCCCGGCCCAGTCTCCCTATTTTTTTAATAATAAATTCCACCGTCTGGGCGCAGTGGCTCACGGGACCCTTTCATCCAGGTGCTCTGAATAACAATTACGGTGGATCAGTCAGTGTTGCTGGTTAAATCCAGCCCCCAACAAAAATGGTAAAACCCGGTCTCTGAAACGAAAACAAAACTTGGGTTGGCTCGGCAGCTTTCCCTCTAACCCCATCACTTTGGAAAGCAGAAGAGGACGGATCGTGAAGTCCCAGATTCAAAACGGGTCTCCAACGGCACGTCGTAACACGCTCCCTACGTAAAACATACAAACAGAGCAAAATAAAAAATCTGAGGCAGGCATAGAATGTGATGGCTTCGGAATCATGTACACTATAATCAAGATGCTGTACAGAGTCCCGGGGTGGCCACAGCGTGAAAATGACACGCAAAAAGTGCAGTGTTCCCTTTTCATTTATATATGTATTTTGCAAAAGTTTCTCTGAGTTTTGGAAATCAAATACACACAGACTTGAGGTACGAGTTACAAAAATATAGAAAGATAGCTGGACGTGGTGGTGTGGACAACAGCAAACACAGCTACATTGAAGGGATTGGCAAGATAACAGCTTAAACCCAAGGTGGGGGGGGCATAAGCCAAGGTCTAACCATTGCACTCCAGCCCCGGTGAAAAGAGGAAAACAGTACATCATAAGGAAAGTTTGGGCTAAAGGTGGAGTCCAGCAGGCACCCCGTTTTGTTTCAGTGGTACACACTGATCTGTCTGATTTCTGTTCTTTTCCTTTTCTTGTTCTCCTATTTTAAGTGTGGCGAGTTTTCACCAGGATGCACAGTCTGCTCTGGAACCCGCGACCTCAGTTGACCAACTCACCTAGGACTTTCAAAGGGCTAGGTTTGCTGGTGTGTGTCGCAGAGCCGTGCCCAGTCTCCCTGATTTGTTTTTTAATAATAAAGTCAGACGGCCTGGCCCGGTGGCTCACAGGAGCCTTTCATCCAGGCAATCTGAATACCAATTAGGGCAAATCACTGGAGGTGGTGTGTTAGATGCCGCCCCAAACAAAATGGTGAAACCTGGTCTCTGAAATAAAAACAAAATTTGGGTTGGGCTCGGCGGCTCCCCTCTGTAACCCCAGCACTTTGGAATTCCGAGGAGGACGGATTGTGAAGTCACAGGTTACACACGCGCCTGCAAAGGCACGACACAACACGCTCCCTAGATAAAACATAAAAATAGAGCATAATAAGAATTCTGAGGCAGGCATGGAATGCGCTATCTTCTGAATCACATACACTATAATCAGGATGCGGTAGCGAATCCCGGGGTGGCCGCAGTGTGAAAATGACATGCAAGAAGTGTAGTTTTCCGTTTTCATTTATATATGTATTTGTCCAAAGTGTGGCTGTGTTTTGGAAATAAAATACACATAGACTTGAGGTACGAGTTATGAAAGTATAGAAAGTTAGCTGGACGTGGTGGTGTGGACACCTGCAATCCCAGCTACATTGAAGGCATAGGCAGGACAATTGCTTGAACCCTGAAAACCGGTGTGGCCATAAGCCAAGATTGCACTTTTGCACTCCAGCCCGGGTGAGAAAAGGGAAACAGTACATCATAAGGAAAGGCTGGGCTAGAGGTGGACTCCCGCAGGCACCCCATTTTGTTTTAGTGGTGCACACTGATCTGTCTGATTTCTTTTCTTTACTTTTTCCTCTTCTCCTATTTTAAGTGTGGCGAGTTTTCACGGGGATGCCCAAACAATATGCAACCCGCGACCTCACTTGATCCGCTCACCTAGGCCTCCCAAAGGGCTAGGATGGCTGGTGGGAGTCACAGAGCACAGCCCAGTCACCCTGATATCTTTTTTAATAATAAATTCGGCCGGACTGGAGCGGTGGCTCATGGGAGCCTTTCATCAAGGCGCTCTGAATACAAATTAGGGTGGATCACTCTATGTTGCTGGTTAGATCCTGCCCCAAACAAATTGGTGAAACCCGTTCTTTGAAACGAAAACAAAACTTGTGTTGGGGTCGGCGGCTCTTCCCTGTAATCCCAGCATTTTGGAATGCCGAGGAGAACAGATCCTGAAGTCACAGGTTTGTCACGGGCCTCCACCACCCGAATCAGCATGCTCCCTACGTAAAACATAAAAACAGAGCAAAATAAGAAATCTGAGGCAGGCATGGGATGCACACACTTCAAAATCAGGTACACTATAATCAGCATGCCATACGGAATCCCGGGGTGGCTGCAGCATGAAAATGACACGCAAGAAATTCAGTGTTCTGTTTTTACTTATGTATGTATTTTTCGATATTGTGGCTGTGTTTTAGAAATCCAATACACATAGACGTCAGGTACAAGTTACAAAAATATAGAAAGTTAGCTGGACATGGTGGTGTGGACACCTGCAATCCCAGCTACATTGAAGGCATAGGCAGGACAATCTCTTGAACCCAGAAGTCCGGTGTGGCAATAAGCCAAGATCGCACCCCTGCACTCCAGCCCGGGTGAGAAGAGGGAAACAGTAAGTCATAAGGAAAGGTTGCGCTAGTGATGCCCGCAGGCACCCCGTTGTGTTTCAGTGGTGCACACTGATCTGTCTGATTTCTGTTCTTTTCTTTTTCTTGTTCTCCTATTTTAAGTGTGGCGAGTTTTCACCAGGATGCACAGGCTGCTCTGGAACCCGTGAACTCAGTTGACCCACTCACCAAGGACTTTCAAAGGGCTAGGATTGCTGTTGTGGGTCACAGAGCCAGGCCCAGTCTGCCTGATTTGTTTTTTAATAATAAAGTCGGACGGCCTGTCCTGTTGGCTCACGGGAGCCTTTCATGCAGGTGCTCTGAATACCAATTAGGGCAGATCACTAAATGTTGCTGGTTAGACCCGGCCACAAATAAAACGGTGAAACCCGGTCTCTGATATAAAAACAAAACTTGGGTTGGCTGGGCTGTTCCCCCCTGTAATCCGAGCACTTTGCAATGCTGAGGAGGGCGATCTTGAAATCACAGTTTCGACATGGGCCTGCAAAGGCACGACGCAACATTTTTTCTAGATAAAACATAAAAACAGAGCATAATAAGAATTCTTAAGCAAGCATTGAATGCGCTCACTTGGGAATCACGTACAATATAATCAGGATGCCGTACGGTATTCCTGGGTGGCCGCAGCGTGAAAATGACACGCAAGAAGGGGAGTGTTCCCTTTTCATTTATATATGTATTTTTCGAAATTCTGGGTGTGTTTTATAAATCAAATACATGTAGACTTGAGTTACCACTTACAACAATATAAAAAGTTAGCTGGACGTCGTGGTGTGGACACCCGCAATTCTAGCTACATTGATGGGTTTGGCAGGACAATCGCTTGAACCCAGGAGGCCGTTTTGGCAAAAAGCCTAGATCGCATTGTTGCACTTGAGCCTGGATGACAAAAGAGAAACAGTAGATCTTAAGGAAAGGCTGGGCTAGGGGTGGAGTCCCGCAGGCACCCCATTTTGTTTCAGGTATGCACACTGATCTGTGTGATCTCTTTTCTTTTCTTTTTCTTTTTCTTTTTCTCCTATTTGAATTGTGGCGAGTTGTCTCTGGGATTTGAAGGTTGATACGGAACCTGTGACCTCAGTGAACCCGCTCACCTAGGCCTCCCAAAGGGCTAGGATTGCTGTTTTGATCACAGAGCTCGACTCAGTCTTCCTGATTTCTTTTTAAATAATAAAGTAAGCCGGCCGAGCCTGGTAGCTCACGGGAGCCTTTCATCTAGGCAACCTGAATACCAATTATGGCGGATCACTCGAGGACACGGGTAAGATCCTGCCCCAAACAAAATGGTGAAACCCGGTTTCTGAATAAAAAACAAAACTTGGATTGGGCTCGGCAGCTCCCTTCTGTAACCCCAGCACTTTGGAATGCTGAGGAGGACGAATTGTGAAGTGACAGGTTTGACACCGGCATGCAAAGGCACGATGCAACACGCTCCCTAGATAAAACATAAAAATAGAGCATAATAAGAAATCTGAGGCAGGCATGGAATGCATGTGCGTCGGAATCACGTACACTATAATCAGGATGCCATACGGAATCCCCGGGTGGCCGCAGCGTGAAAATGACACGCAAGAAGTGCAGTGTTCAATTTTCCTTTATATATGTATTTTTCGAAATTTTCTCTGTGTTTTGGAAATCAAATACACACAGACTTGAGGTACGAGTTACAAAAATATAGAAAGATAGCTGGACGTGGTGGTGTGGACACCAGCAACCACGGCTACATTGAAGGGATTGGCAGGATAACAGCTTGAACCCAGGAGGCTGGTTTGCACTCCAGCCCGGGTGAAAAGAGGGAAACAGTACATCATAAGGAAAGTTTGGGCTAAAGGTGATGTCCAGCAGGCACCCCGTTTCGTTTCATTGGTGCACACTAATCTGTCTGATTTTTTGTTCCTTTTCTTCTTCTCCTATTTTAAGTGTGGCGAGTTTTCACCAGGATGGGCAGCCTGATCTGGAACTCGCGACCTCAGTTGACCCGCTCACCTAGGCCTCCCAAAGGGCTAGGATTGCTGGTGTGTTTCACAGAGCCTGGCCAAGGCTCCCTGATTTGTTTTTCAATAATAAATTCGGCCGGTCCAGAGCGGTGGCTCATGGGAGCATTTCATCCAGGCAATCTGAATACCAATTAGGGTGGAACAGGCGAGGTTGTGGTTTTGAGCCCTTCCATGACAAAATGGTGAAACACAGTCTCTGAAATGAAAACAAAACTTGGATTTGGCTCGGGGGCACCCCCGTGTAACACCAGCATTCTGGAATGCCAGGGAGAAAAAATCGTGAAGTCACCTTTTCGACAAAAGCCTCCAATGACACGACGCAACAGGCTCCCTATATAAAATATTAGAACAGAGCGAAATAAAAAATATGAGTCAGGCTTGCAAAGCGCTCACTTCGGAATCAAGTACACTATAATCTGGATGCTCTACGGAATTCTGGGGTGGTCACAGCAAGAAAAAGACACGCAAGTAGTGCAGTGTTCGGTTTTCATAAGAAAATGCTGGGCTAAGTGAGGAATCAAGTAGGCACTTTGTTTCATTTCAGTGGTGCACACCGATCTGTCTGATTTCTTTTCTTTTCTTTTTCTTGTTCTCCTATTTTAAGTGTGGCGAGATGTCACTGAAATGTGCAGGCTCATCAGGAAACCATGACCTCAGTTGACCCGCTCACCTAGGCCTCCCAAAGGGCTAGAAATGCTGGTGTGAGTCGCAGAGGCCAGCACAAGTTCCCAGATTTGTTTTCAATAATAAAGTCGGCCGGCCTGGCGCGGTGGCTCATGGAAGCCTTTCATCCACGCAATTTGAATAGCTTAGTGTGGAACAGTCGGGTTGGGGGTTTGAGCCTGCCCATAAAAAAATGTACCTCGGTCTCTGAAACGAAAACAAAACTTAAGTTGGGCTTGGCGGCTCTTCCCTGTAACCCCAGCATTTTGGAATACTGAGGAGGATGGATCGTGAAGTCACAGGTTCCACACGGGCCTCCATAATAAGATGACACCCTTGCACTACAGCCCGTGTGACAAGAGGAAAACCGTATGTCATAAGGAAAGGCTGGGCGAGGGTTAGGGTCCCGCAGGCACCCCGTTTCATTTCAGTGGTGCACAATGGTCTGTCTGATTTCTTTTCTTTTCTTTTCTTTTTCTTCTCCTATTTTAAGTGTGGTGACTTTTCAATAGGATGCGCAGGCTGATCTGGAGTGAG
>JAPYYA010003248.1:0-13078 GCA_028533165.1 Leontopithecus rosalia | reverse complement strand
AGAGACAGTTTGGCTTCCTCCTTTCCAATCTGAATACCCTTTATTTCTTTTTCTTGCCTAATTGCTCTTAAATATAAGACCTGGTGTGGTGGCTCCAGCACTGTAGGAGGAGGCTGAGGCAGATGGATTACCAGCAGTCAGGAGTTTGAAGTGGCTCCAGCACTGTAGGAGGAGGCTGAGGCAGATGGATTACCAGCAGTCAGGAGTTTGAAACCAGCCTGGCCAAATGGTGAAACGCTGTCTCTACTAAAAGAGTTGGTTTTGGTGCCTTGTTTTGGTGCTCAAAAATATAAAAATTAACCAGGTGTGGTGGCAGGTGTCTGTAACCCCAGTTACTCAGGAAGCTGAGGCAGAAGAATTGCTTGCACCTGGGAGGCGGAGATTGCAATGAGCTGAGATTTCACCACTGCACTCCAGCCTGGGTGACAGAGTAAGACTCTTTCTCAAAATAGATGGATAGATAGATAGATAGATAGATAGATAGATAGATAGATAGACAGATGCCCAGTTTTCACTAGCAGGTGATCTGATTCAAATCATTTGAGTATAGACCCAGGTCTTGGAATTTTATTTTGTTTTAAACTCCTTAGGTGATTCCAATATATATCCAAGGTTAAGAATCATTGTTCCAGAAAACTCTGATTACATGGTGGGCTGAATGACAGGATTTATCCTAGACTTGCTTGTATTACCAACAGATCGATTAGCGCTTGAGCTTCTAATTTGTGATAGTGGGTTAGGGTACCAATAAATTCCAATTGAGACTGGGAAAGACACATGATAATACACTTCACATTGCTATTTTATGAATAAGTGAAGGCGTGCTGATAAATGTTTGATAATCAGACCTAATATAAAGATTTTCCAGTTTCCATGACATAAATCTTCATACTATGGTAATTTTAAGATATCAAATTGACATCACTGAATATGAATGTGGGAGAAGGTACATAGCAAGGGGCATATGATTATATAGCATTTCCATAATACAGACACAATCAGCAATAACGTCAAGAGTGTGAATAATGGAAAATGTAGAAAAAATAATTAGTTGTGATTTTCTTTATTTTATATAACTTATTTAATTGTAAGTTTATAGTATTTAATTTTTAATACCAGTTGTATTTAACAACTAACAATTCACATAAATCTTGAAAATCCACTATGACATTGTAAGAGTAGGCTTCACCACACTCCTGAATAACCCAATTTATATGTAAGCATGACCCATCTTCAAAGTATTTAATAACCAGTTTTTCATGGGCACCAACCTATTAGATTGGATGCTGGCCAACATGCCATAGCAGTACCCCCGAGAATTCACGTGTCCAGAGGGGAGAAACTGTTCATTTTTCACTTCATATCTAAGGTTCCTAGCCCACTGCCTTGAACATCATAAGTGAACTCTGCTAGCTTGGAAGGACTAAATGGCTGAATGAATAAATTATGCATTGGCAGAAGTGACTTCATAGTGCGAATATATAAGATATATAGAGAGAGACTTCTATACACATACAGAAGTCTATTACTTAAGACTTAGGGTTTTATTATTATTATTATTTTTTACAAATAGAAATACATCCCTTTTCAATTTTTATTTTTTATTTCATGTCACTTTTTTGTCTTTTTTTAACTACACGAGCAGAACATGCAGCTATGTGTGTGCGCTGATATTGTTTGAAGGTAATACTTAGTCTTGGAAGGCAAGGCACATTTTGTGGTAGAAAATTTCGTGCAAATTAGGAAACATGGAATTTTTTTAAGTTTTTTTTTTTGTATTGCTGTCGGAGAATCTGGAAGCTTCTCAGCCAGGGTGGGGGTCGTGGGGTGCAAGAGGGGGGCCAGCCGGGTTCCCGAGGGGTCAGGGCGCATCGAGAACCAACTCTTTACCTAACTTTACATGGTGCTTAGTCAAGGACTCCTGTGTCCTGGCCCCTGAGGTCAGCGGGTGGCGCTGGCACACATGCATGGAAGATTATACCTGGCTCTATCTCCCTCCCCCTCGCCCCCCTCCACCCCCAGCTCCCCCTTAAAAAAAAAAAAGATACAAGACTTAGGTTTTAAGAAATACCCTCCCTCCTTTTACAGGGACAGTATGTGTTTGGCCCAAACACAAATACACAAATATGTTTATTTCATGAGATTTTTATGAAGGACAAGTAAACCGTGTTTCATCTATTCCTTTACCATAGCAATCCTTTTTCCCTTATGTTGAAATTCCACAAGAAACAAATGTCCATCCCACTCTCCGTGCTCCGAAAGTTGTTCATGTCACTCTCAGACTACCAAACCACCTCATGCTCTATGAGACTTTTATTTCTTCTTAGTACTCACTTTTTAAAAAGTTTTTCTCTTTGTTTAATGTGTCCTGACTCTCTGAGTCACCTAGAGATCACCTACTTTCAACCTTTTTCTACTCTTCTCGACATCTGTGATTACACTGGTTATATTCTCCCCTATGCTTTCACTGAGTGCTACAGAACGCTAACACATTACCTAACACTTTATCAGGTTTAATCACTTATGTGTCTGTATTTGGCCACATGTCTTTCCTTACTCTTGGGGAGAATATGAGCTTTTGGAAGGCAACATTGTTTTGCTTTGTTTTGTTTTGTTTTTTGACATTTTCTTTTCTGCTCTTCTTCAGTATTCCTTGAGAGACTTTCTGAACCCCACTTATCCCTTCCTAGGGCTTAGACTCTTTGAAAGCAGAGGAAGTATATCATCTTTCACTATCCCTGAACCAAAAACATAGTAAACTTCAGAGCCAGACTGCCAGGGTAAGAATTGAAGCTCCACCATTCTCTACATATGTAATTTAAAACCAATTACTTCCATCTGCCTCAGTGTTCTCATCTGAAAAAATGGTGATAAGAAATGTACCAATCTCACAGATTGTTAAGAGGACTGAATGAGTCAGCTTGTACATATCTTTATTACAATGCCTGGACCATAGTAAGCATACAATTAATATTAGATATTATTATACTTAAACACTTTAGAGATAATTGCTAAATGAATGAAGAATAAAGCATATAATAACACACCTATGAGAATTATCTTCATTAATCCCATATCTATTCTACTTCCCCATTCCTCATTAATTCCCAGGAAAGCTTTTTTTAATTAAAATACATACCATTATAACCCTATGCAATAACAGAAATTAATATCCTATTTTCTGATACTCAAACGACTGTAGATTTTAAGAACATCTTTTTGTCACCTTATTTCGAAACTTAAATTCAGGGACACTTCAATATGTTTATGCCGTTAGTATCCTCTACACCAGAGACTGCATTAAAATTCATGCTGGAGGTCTCACCTTTTCTTCTCTCGTATCACTTGCTCCCTGAGAGGGATCTCACCCCACCCAGAGGTGGAAAGTCATTAGTCTTGATGTAGCCTGAGACGAAAAAAGATATGTCATTATCCTTTAAAGAATACATGGAAATGTGAAAGTTAGTAAGAGATGAAGTTTCAGCCTCTTAGCTCTTGGCCTTAGCAAAATGTTGATATCTGAGAGCACAGAAAACAGATCACTTACTTAGGCATGGAAGAATGAAGTTTTGAAACCCGAGGACGCAGTGTCTTTGTCTAGAAGAGTACAATACATGAATTTATCTTTCCTCTGAAAATATACTTAAAATAGTTGAATGAAGACTAACCGTGTCCTTAGTTTGAGTTTCTCATTTTTGGCCTGTGTGACTCATCTTTCAAAAATTATTTTCTGAACATCTTTTTTTTTTGAGACGGAGTTTCACTCTTGTTACCGAGGCTGGAGTGCAATGGCCTGATCTCGGCTCACCGCAACCTCCACCTCCTGGGTTCAGGCAATTCTGCTGCCTCAGCCTCCCAAGTAGCTGGGATTACAGGCACGCGCCACCATGCCCAGCTAATTTTTGTATTTTTGGTAGAGACAGGGTTTCACCATGTTGACCAGGATGGTCTCGATCTCTTGACCTCGTGATCCACCCGCCTCTGCCTCCCAAAGTGCTGGGATTACAGGCTTGAGCCACCGCGCCCAGCCTGAACATCTTTACTATTAGTTCATTGCTTATTAAATTGATTACAATAATTTTGTTCAAAACTCTTGAGTTTCAATTACACAGTCTTTTTTTTTATGGGAGATCTCCCCCCCACCCTTTGGCACCACCGTACAGATACTTACCTTGACATATGGGAAGAAATTGCTACCTTTGAAGGTACCTAATTTTTCTCTAAGCCACCAATAGAAAAATCACTGTCACCCTAAGAAATCTCATTAAGCCCAGCAATTAAATTACAAAACATTTTGTCATTAATTTTTCCCCAAAAAAATCACCACAATAAAATATGTGAAATGAAGCAAATTTTTGAAGATGAATATGAAATAGTAGCTACTCCTAGTAAAATAATGTATAGATTAGAAATCAAGAATTCAGAAGTGGTTTTTTTTGGTTTTGTTTTCTTTGTTTGTTTGTTTGAGACAGAGTCTCCCTCTGTGGCCAGGCTTGGCGTGCTCTCAGCTCACGGCAACCTCCAGCTCCCTGGTTCAAGCTCCCTGCCTCAGAGCCCTGAGTAGCTGGGACTACAGGTGTGCACCACCACACCCAGCTAATTTTTGTGTTTTTAGTAGAGACGGGGTTTCACCAAGTTGGCCAGGATGGTCTTGATCTCTTGATCTGGTGATCCACCCGCCTCGGCCTCCCAAAGTGCTGGGATTACAGTTGTGAGCCATCGCCCCAGGCCCAGAAGTGTTTCTTCTTTTTGAAACTATTTTGCTCTCCTATCTGCATACCAATAAGTCTTACCCAGGGAAAAACTAAATTGAGTGGTTTAGGCAATTTCCTAAGCATTTAATGAGAATCAAAGTCTTTCTGATCCTGTGTGAAAATTATCAATACATTGAGATAGTTTCAAATTACTTGAGAATTTTAACACTTTTAAAAAATAGCACTTAAAGATGCATTATTTCTTTGGGTTCAGATTGAGCAAAAAGTGCTGTTAAGAAATTTTCAGATGATCAGTGAAAAATCTATCAGGGAAGGCACATACATTTGAAATGTACATCTTGTCATCAAAGTGATTTCACAACTGCGGAATATTTTCTTCCTTTGCTTTTTGGTTCAAAGCCAAATAAGTATGCTTGGTAATTAGTACTATATAAAGTTTATGATAGGAAAACAAAGAAAATAAAAGCAATCCTGGAATAAACCTAGGAATATTTTTCTATTTTTCTGAGTTTCTCCTTATAGCCTTGTGCTTTGCTATAGCCCGTAGTAAAAATATGCAAAATTCTTGCTTTTTCTTTAATCTTGAGAGGCGGAAAATAGTACAAATATTTTTATTTATTAATTTTTTGTTACTTTTTTTGAGACAGAGTCTCACTCCATCACCAGGTGCAAGGCTGGAGTGCAGTGGCGTGACCTCGGCACACTGCAACCTCCACCTCCCGAGTTTAAGCAATTTTCCTGCCTCTGTCTCCTGAGTAGCTGGGACTACGGGCATGCGCCACCATGCCCGGGTAATTTTTTTGTATTTTTAGTAGAGACGGTTTCACCATGTTGGCCAGGATGGTCTCGATCTCTTGACTTCGTGATCCACCCGCCTCGACCTCCCAAAGTGCTGGGATTACAGGCATGATGTTACTTTAATTTTTTTTTTGTCTTCTAGGTCCTTTATTCTTGTCTTCATTTCAAACAATTTAGTCAAAATAATTGTTTCTGTACATGCTGCAGTATTGAGGATTTGACGTAAACGTGACAAAGTATCCCTGGGGGAGCCTACCTGTCTTAAGTACATTCTTCTAGGATCCTACATCTACCTTTATGACTTTTGCAGTATTTTATTTCACATCCCCCTTCTCCTCACTAGTATCCTAGTGAGGCAATAAGGAACAAAGTATTATTCATATTTAAAAGAGAGAAAATTGAGAATGAAAAACTTTCCAAGGTCACTCAGCTAAGCCCTAAGAGACACTGGAGAGTTGCAGAAAATATTTGGTAGAGAACACTTGGATGCATTAGTAAGCGATTGCACTGCCTTTGAATGTGGAAAAACAAGGAGACTTGTTAGAAAACATGCAATTTCACAAATGAGTCAGCAACACGCCTTTGCCCAAAGAGACGCCTGGAATTAATTGCTGCTCTCTTAGGAGATCAATAGGACACATGTCGGAGGGTTGGATGCTGCAGCAGAGTCACCCAGGCAGAAGACTTTCATGTTGGCAAAAGCGGCACCTCACAGATAGATCTTAAATTGTCTAAACATCAGGAGCAAGCTGTTACCTTGTTGATGAAAGCTGTTATTTGGTGTCTGAGTACTTGGCGTTTGTACCTCCAGTGGACTTAAAATAAATTAAAGATTTGAAAATTTGAGGAAGAAAACTCTGTGCTTAGCTAAACTCCTCACATCAAAGCCGCCCTGTCTCAAAATTAACTAGGAGTAATTTCTTCCCCTTTTATTTCCTTTTATCTTTCCTTACCTTGTTTCTTTCTTGTTCTCTTTATTTTTCCTACCAACAGATAATTTATATTCATAATATCTCATGAACCTTTAAAGAGAGCAAATTTAGTTACTGTTATAAACAAACTTTGAATCCCAAATGGTAGGGTCTATTACTAGCATCTAGGAGCAATAAAAAAGTGAAGCTTAGATTCTTCCCTTGAGGAGTTTGCAAGCTACTGTGAGATGAAAGATAAATTGTGCGTGGTCGACTCTACCACACTACAAAATGGGGCAAGTTGTACTCCAGAAAGGTACAAACTAACTGCCAGTGGAATTCAGAGTCTGATTCCACTCAGGAATAGCGATGCAAAGCAAAGCTTAAAGGGGGATATGTCACAAAGGGGAATATTGGGGATATGTCATAAAGGGGAATATTGGGGATATGTCATAAACTGGAATATTGGGGATATGTAATTTATCTTCTTTCTTCTCCCTGGTCAGAATTTGTGTCATACTACAAACCTCTTTGTTTGAGAATTCCTTAAAGCAATATAGAAGTTTCTGAATAACCAGGCCAAATGAAAGTCATCTTTAGAAACTAACCCGATTTTCATTCTGCCTCATTCTGTCATTTAAGCCTTTTTCTCAGAGAAGTGAAACACTTTAACCTAGAAAATCTGCCTGAGTTTAATCCTGGAATCTGGCCTGTATGCTTCCACATGGATTATAACAGATTGATTTTTCCCATTTCCTCTTTACATGAAACAGAACATAAAAATTAATATTACTGTTATTTACAGCTTTTAATAAGTGTGATTGCTGAGAAAGAATCTTGGAGGGCATAATAAAAAGCATTTACTATAGGGAAAAAATGTAATAATTCAATTAAAAAATAGGCAAAAGATTTGAATAATTTCCCCAAACAAGACATACAATGGCAGACAGGTATAAGAATGGGTGTTCGATATCATTGATCACTAGAGAAATGCAAACCAAAATCACAGTGAAATATCTCACCCCAGTTAAAATGGCTTTTACTCAAAAGTCAGGTAATAACAAATGCTGGTGAGGATGTAGAGAAAAGGGAACCCTCACATGACGTTGATGGGAATGTAAATTACAACAACAGCTATTGAGAACAGTTTGCAGCTTCCTCAGAAGTCTAAAACTAGAGCTACCACACAATCCAGCAATTCTGATCCTAGGTATATAATCAAAAGAAAGGAAATCAATGTATTGAAGAGTTATCTTCACTCCTGGGTTATTGCAGCTCTGTTCACAACAGCCAAGATTTGGAAGCAACCTAAGTGTCCATCAACAGATGAATGGATGCAGAAAATGTGGTTCATATACACCATAAAGTACTAGTCAGCTGTAAAAAAGAATGAGATCCTGACACTTGCCACAACATGGATGGAACTGGATATCATTTTGTTAAATGAAATAACCCAGGCACAGAAAGACAAGCTCATGTGTTCTCACTAATTTTGCAGGGCTTAAAAGTTAAAATATTTGAGCTCATGCAAATAGAGTGGGAGCATGGTTATCAAACGCTGGGAACAGTATTGGGGGTGAAGTGAGAAGTGGAGATGGTTAACGGGTACGAAAAATAGAAAGACTGAATAACACCTTGTATTTGCTAGCACAATAGGGTGACTATGGTCAAAAATAATTTATTTTACATTTTACTATAGCTAAAAGAATATAAGTGGATTGTTTGTAACACAACCAATATGCTTGAGAGGATGGATACCCCATTTACCCTGATATTTGTATTATGCATTGCATGCCAGTATCAAAATATCTCATGTACCCCATCAGTATATACATCTACTGTGTACCCACAAAATTAAAAACAAAATCCAAAAAACAAAACCTGTTTAGATTTTGTATATTATTCATGAATCTATATAACATCTCTTTATTATCTATTCTTTAATTTAACAAATATTCATTGAGCACAGGCACGCACCAGGCAATGTTCTAAGAACTCAGCAACATGGCAGCAAATAAGACATAAAAGGTCTTTGTTGTTATGAACGACATAGTGTTTATACCTAAATAATATATTCAAGTGAAAACCCAATATCATTAAGTGTTATAAATAAAATAAACTGATGTGATGCTGTCAGAAATGGCCTCAGGTAAGCCTCACATTTGAGGTAGTCACGGAGAAAGACCTCACTAAAGAGATAACATGTAGTTGAGACCCACAGTGTGAGAAGAAACCTATTCTGTGAAGAGCTGGAGTTAGAAGAGTGTTCAAATAAAAGAGAGTAGCAAGTGTCAAATTAGAAATGCAATAATAACTCCCTCTGTGACTCTGTGTCTGGAATATAGTAAGGGCAAAATTAGGCAGAAACCATGTCATGCAAGTCCTAATAGGTCACATTCAATGCTTTGGATTTTTCTTCTTGCAATGGGAAGCCAGCAGAATGAGATCATTTATTTTATTTTTTTAATTTTATTTTTCCATAAGTTATTGGAGTACAGGTGGCATTTGGTTACACGAGTAAGTTCTTTAGTGGAGATCTGTGAGAACCTGGTGCACCCATCACCTGAGCAGAAAACACTGCACCATATTTGTTGTCTTTTATCCTTCGCCTCCCACCCACTCTTTACCCTAAGACCCCAAAGTCCATTGTATCATTCTTATGCCTTTGTGTCATCATAGCTTAGCTTCCACATATCAGTGAGAACGTACGTTTGGCTTTCCATTCCTGAGTTACTCCAATTATAATAGTCTCTCATCTCATCCAGGTCATTGCAAATGCTGTTAATTCATTCCTTTTAAGGTTGAGTAGTATTCCATTATACACACACTCCTGGGTTATACACACGTGTAATGGAATACTACTCAGCCATAAAAAGGAATGAATTATATTATATAATATTATATACTATTATAGATATATAATTATATAATGTGTACACACACACACACAAACACATTATGTATTTCTATATCAGTTTATCCACTCATTGATTGATGAGCATTTGGGTTGGTTTCACAACTTTGCTATTGTGAATTGTGCTGTTATAAACATGTGTGTGCAAGTATCTTTTCTGAATAATGACTTATTTTCCTTTAGGTAAACACCAATTAGTGAGATTCCTAGATCAATTGGTAGTTCTGTTATTTCTTTAAGGAGTCTCCACACTGTTGTCCATAGTGGCTATACTAGCTTACATTCCCACCAGCAGTGTAGAAGTGTTCCCTGATCATGCAGAGAGATCACTTACTTTAAATCTTCACAGCTTCTTCATTGGGCAGCAAGTGTGCAATTAAATAGACCATTACTTGTTAGGAGTTATTGTTCTTATGCAGATCAGAGATGGCCAGTGCTGATGATAACAAGAGTGGAGAGAACCAGATAAATTCAAGTATAAATTTTGACAGAGGGCAAATAGAACAGGCTATTGGGTAGGATGTGTGGAACCATGAATAAAAGGAAGGAAATCACTATAATGCCTAGGTTTTTGACTCAACAAGTAGGTGGATAGAAGTATAATTTACCGAAGTTGGCAAAGGCTGGGAATTACATTATGGACAGATGCATGAATGGTTTTGTGTCAGCTATATTATTTTAATATATCTAGTAAACATTTCAGTAGCAATATTAAGTAGACAGTTGAATATAAGGAATCGGGAACTCAGAGACAGTAATTAGAAATGCATTTAAAGCTATGAGACCATAGGTAAGATCAAATACCCAGGGAGAACATAGAGCTCTAAAGGAGAAGAGGAATAAATTCTGGGGCTCTGCTTTGGGAAATCTCATTTACAGGATACAATGAGGATTTAATATTCACCAAGGTACCTAGAACATGATGTATGCATAATAATTTTAGTTTATCTTCACAGCACCATGATAGATACAAACAGAGATAAAAATAAAAGCTGGACACAATGGTTCATGCCTGTAATCCCAGTACTTTGGCAGGCCGAGGCCAGTGGATCACTTAAGGCCAGGAGTTTAACACCAGCTTGGCTCACATGGAAAAACCACTTCTTTACTAATAATACAAAAAATTAGTCAGGTGTGGTGGCACATGCCTGTAATCCCAGCTATTCAGGAGAGTAAGGCGTAAGAATCACTTGAACCCTGGAGGGGAAGGTTGCAGTGAGCCAAGTGGCACCACTGCACTTCAGCCTGGGTGACAGAGACATTATCTCAAAAGTAAATAAATAAATAAATAAATAAATGCAATAAAAATAAATAAAATGAAATGAAAAGTATGTGAGAAATTAGAAAGAAATTGGCTTGTATTGGCACTAAATATATGTTAAATATAAAGTTACATACTCATATTCACTAATATTTGCAAATTCATCAGGGTGATATTATAACCCCATTTTAGGTATCAGTAAAATGAGGTTCAGAGTAATTTCCTATTTGGCTGTAATGGATGGAATTAAAATTCAAATCCTATACCTCACAGTTCATCTTTTTAGAGTCCCAGGCTCCATATCATTGAGGATCCTACAAACAAATTGAGAGGCCAACATGTACCAGAAAATTAAATCATATTTCAAGAAAGTACATAATTAACTGCATTTGGAATAAGGCATGTTATACAAGGAGTTAGAAGCTGGACAGACATAGATTTGTTAATAGATTAGTTATTTCATGACTTTGTGAAATTAGGCAAATCATATACTCTTTTTAAAGTTCAGATGTTTTAGTTTTATGTGTAAATAACAAGTACTTCCCAAAGTTGTTTTAGGAGATTAGGAAAACAGGTATGAGCACCTGGCAAACATCAATGGGTATATTAGCTTGCTTCCATTATTCTGCAGTCCACAGTATTAGTGCTAATTAAATCCTCTAGCATTCTGTGTGCAGTGAGTAGGGTCAATTAAGCTCAATAATGTTTAATAAAATCTTATTTTTACTAAATGAGTTGGGCAGAATCAATAGTGGCTGTGCAAGTGAAAAATTGGAATTTAAGGTAAAGAATTATATCCCATTCTATTTTCATAATGAATAAAAGGAAGAAAAATCTGCTATATATTTTTTTTTGTTGTAATGAGTCAGGAGAGAGAAAGTTTCAATGTTAAATTCCATCCAGGCTTTTATGCTTTATTGAAACTGTCTTCTATAAGTCCTTTTTATTATTCTTTAACCTAAAATATCCTTTAAGAAGCATTATTTAAAAGAAATATTTTCTATTCAAATAACTAGATTGTTTATAGTTATTAAAATAAGCTATAAAATGATTAAAATTAATATTGGCTTTAATATTAAATATAATTAGTAATTAATCTTAACATAAAATATTCAATAAATTTGACAAATGTATACACAGACATCCCTTTGTATACACAGGGGATTGGTTCCAGGAACACTCACAGATATCAAAGTCCAAGAATGCTCAAGTATTTTATAAAGTGGCATAATATTTACATGTATGAATAAAGTATGCACATCCTCTCATATGTTTGAAGTCATTTCTAGATTACTTATAATAACTATGTGCTATGTAAATAGTTGCTATACTGCCTTTTAAAAATTTGTAGAGAGAGAGATCCAAGATGGCTGATCACTAGCAGCTCAGGCTTGTAGCTCCCAGTGAAAGCGTAGAGAACGAGAGGATGCCACACATTCAGACGAATCTTTCTTGCACGAGGACCAGGAGATTCCCAGTGGAGGGGCCCCACGGGTCGCCAGCGCGACTCTTGCAGCCGGCTCTGTGGTTTTGCTGGTGCCCTGGTGCGGTGGTTATTGGTGCAGAGTAAACAGGACTGGTTCCCCCTTCTGACTGACGTTTGGAGCTGATTGAAGAAGGGATTCAGGAGGGAAGCCAGACAACAGACTCCCGAAAGCACCAAGAATCTTGATGCCGCTGTTTTAGCCAGGGCAGTGGGTTGCTCACATTTCGGAACTGGGAATTAACAAGTTGGATGTCCACTAAGAAACCTAATTTGAAAGTTGGTAATTACAAAGACGACAGGTGGATAAACTTACAATGATGGGAAGAAACCAGCGTAAAAAGGCTGAGAATATTCAAAATCAGAATGCCTCTCCCTCTACAGAGGATCATGGTTCCTCATCAACAGGGGAACACGGCCTGATGGAAAAGGAGTGCATTCCAGTAACAGAATTAGGCTTCAGAAGATGGATAACAAGAAACTTCTGTGAGTTAAAAGAACATGTTCTAGGCCAATGTAAAGAAACTAAGAACTTTGAAAAAAAGATTTGACGAAATCCTAACAAGAATAGACAATTTAGAGAGGAATATAAGTGAATTAATGGAACTGAAGAATACTATACGAGAACTCTGAGAAGTATGTACAAGTTTTAACACTCGAATTGATCAAGCAGAAGAAAGGATAACAGAGGTCAAAGACCAACTTAATGAAATGAAACAAGAAGACAAGATGAGAGAAGAAAAAGTAAAAAGGAATGAGCAAAGTCTCCAAGAAATATGGGACTATGTGAAAAGACCTAATTTACATTTGATAGGAGTACCTGAATGTCATGAAGAGAATGAATACAAGTTGGAAAATATTCTTCAGGATATTATTCAGGAAAACTTCCCTAACCTAGTAAGGTGGGACAATACTCACCTTCAGGTAATACGGAGAACACCACAAAGATATTCCTCAAGTAGAGCAACCCCAAGACACATAATTGTCAGATTCACC
>JAPYYA010003247.1:0-13081 GCA_028533165.1 Leontopithecus rosalia | reverse complement strand
GCAAGTACGTTTAAGTCTGTTGTGGCAGAACTCATGAAACCAGTTTTTTTCCTCAGATGCTCTGTCTCGGGGAGTTAGGCCTTTATTTGTGAGTATCGGTTGCGCTGTCCTGCCCAGCTAGGAGGCAGTCTAGTTAGTATTTGGCTGCCGAGGTTCTGTCCTGCTGGCGTGAGGTCTGTCCTTTTGCTGTGGGCTCCTTCCTGCTGTTTTGGGTTCCGCCCTGCTGACGTAGGCTCCGCCCTGCTGATGTGGGCTCTGCCCTGTCAGTGGAGTCTCTCTGTTATTGCAGGTTGCCTCGTCAACGGCTGACTGTGTCAGCAATGGGCGGGTACCTCAGTAAGGGCCGAAGCTCTGGGCAATGGCAGACGCCCCTCCCCCACCGAGGTGCACAGTCATGTGTTCAGCTCTTCCTGCAGTGGAACTCTCAACCCCTTACACTCTGAATCGCTGTATTCCTTGTCCCTGTGGGGGTGGGACTCGTCCAGCCTGATCCCTTGGCTCCCTGCCTCCGAGCCTTTTTGCTTTTTTTTTTTTAAGTTGTAGGGTTGACTCTCTCCCAGGTGCCTCAGCCGCTGCTGAAAGGGCCCCGGGATCTGTGTGATTTCCCATGCAGCCACTCGCTGCGCTGGTTCACAATTCACCTCCCAGAAATCTCCTGGTCTAGTTCACAGTCCAGAACCTGTTCAATCAGATGAACATGGCAATCTGCCCTCCCAAGTCTCAAATTGCCGGTTTAATACGGCACCCAGACCCGTGTGTTTCGTGCGTCTTGCCACTGCGGCAGCGCTGGCTGCCTGGCCGCACCAGCGGAGAGCGCTGCGCTTGAGTCCTGCATGCCTCTTACACCTGGGCTTTTCCCCTGCTCTGTGGGCTATAAAGATCCATCTTAAAATGCAGTGTTTGCTCACCCTCTGCGTCTTGACTGAGAGCTGGAGTGGTGAGTTGCTTCTAGAGTGCCATGTTCCTCCAACATCGGTAATGATTTTTTTCACAAAGCCTCATATAATTACCTACTTTATCCAATTGTGCAAAAATATTGTTTTATTTTCTATGCATTCCACGATGATTGAGATTGGGAAGTAAAATATAAGAAGGTTCTACTGTGCCAGGTTCTTGATCCACATTTCCCTATTTAGTTCTCACAATAGGAGTGAGTTGCCCAGGACAAAGTCTCTGACTCCTAATTAGTTGACTCTCAGGAGACACTTGCCAAAGGAAGAAATGGCCTATACCTACCATTCACACTTTAGTGTGAATTTATTTCTAGAGCTTATTTCTACTTTCTGTGTGAAATGAAAGGCAAATGTTTCACTTTCACAGCTGTAGTAAGAGACACCTATGACGCTGGCTGGTTCTAGTTGTGCAAGTGTTTTGACCTGGTGCTGCAGAATACTCTGGCCTAATTCAGTGCTGAAAACAGAAGCCTTGGGCCAAGGAGTCCACCTACCTTGGGTGTTTTGAGTGCACCCGGGTAGGAGGAGAGCCAAGAAAGAAACAGCCTGACACACAGTAGAACCTTCTTGTATGTTACTTCCCAATCTTGTACACATCATGGAATGCATAGCAAATAATGCTTTTTTTCCTTCCCTTCCTTTCTTCCCTCCCTCTCTCCCTCCCTCGTTTCCCCTCTCCCTCCCTCCCTCCCTTCCTCCCTCTCTCCCTCCCTCCCTCCCTCCCTCCCTCCCTCCCTCCCTCCCTTCCTTCCTTCCTTCCTTCCTTCCTTCCTTCCTTCTTTCCTTCCTTCTTTCCTTCCCTTCTCTCTCTCTCTTTTTTCTTTCCCAGGGCTGGGGCGATTCGGGGGAATCTTGCTGATCCTGCCCTCTTCCCAAACACATGGGAAATATGACCAGCCCCATGTCTCACACACACTGTCTGATGACTCAGCAGCCTGTGAGGTCTGGGGAAGAGCCCTGGCTCCTCTGAACCTTCCTCTTGGTACTGTGGGCCATGGGTGCTTCCGTGAGTCAGACCTAGGCTTGAATGGGCCCCCTCAGTCACCCACTTTGTGAGCTGTGGGCTGGCAGCCTCACCTCTGTGAGTGCAGGTGGGCTAGGAACCCTGCCCAGGGATGCAGTGGGGTGGAGGGAGCAGATGTTACATGCCTGGCACATCCGGAGTCCCACCTCATGTCCTTTCCCTCACACTCCATGACACCTCCTCTGAGCTGGGCCCATTTCCCAGGGAAATGAGACCCAGTGACCCACTGGGCTGTGCTACCACAGGCACCTTTGAAAGGAGCCCATGGGAATCAGTAGGAAAGGAGCAGGCTATGTGTGGGGACATGGCCATTCCCACTGGTCCTTAACTTGACCACCCTAGCAGAGGTGGCCTAGCAGAGCTGGAGGGCTTCCTAACATTCCAGGTGTTTCCTGCAGCTTCCAGCCGATTCTCACACAGTGACAGCTGTTCTTCTGGCCTTTTCTTGGGGTGTGAGCCCAAGCACATGTATGCACATGTGTGAGTACAGGCTGAGATCCCACGATGGGTAGCACCCTGTGTGTGTGCCTGTGTGTGTGTACACATATATGAAAACTATGCAGGCTGTTATTTCTAAAACAAAATCTGGCTTTTTTTGATTTGTAAGTCATTTACATGAAAAAATTTAAGGAAGCATAAAAATGAAATTATATTGTTACAGTTTTAGTGGGTCATCTCTGAGAAAAACTTACATTCTATGAAATTGAACTTCTAAGACACTCCAGGACTTCCCACAGTTAAAGGCACAAGGCAGAGACAAATTCTGGCCATGATCAAATGTGGAGGGCATGGGTGGTAGGCATGAGAAATGGGGTTCCCAGCCCTGTTCTCCAGCACCTTGCTCTGCCTCTTTCTGGCTGCCCTGGTTTGTCTTTTCCAGTATCTGTGAGCCCCTCAGGGCAGAGGCCATTCCTCATTCATCCTAGCATCTAGCACCCAGGGCCCAGCCCTGCATGAGTAGGGGCCCAGAAATTTGGTCAAAGATTATTTGAGGCTGGGGACTGATTCTGTCTTTTGTTGCCTCGTTGGGTTCCCAAATTTTCCTTATTCTGTTCCTTCATACTTAAATTGATCTCCAAATGGGATCAGAACCTCCTGGCCTTCTTGGAGATGTGGGCTCCATGCAGGGATGACAGAGGCCAGTGTCTGGAGCCACCCTCAATGCCGCAGAGCTGGAGCCTGCTCAGAGCTCACAAGTCATCAAGGAGAATCCCCTGGGCCCTCAGAGATATGACCGCTGGACCTACAGGGTTCTGATTAGGGCCAACCCCCTTACAGATGTCAGCACTCCTTGGGAGACTGTGAGGTGTCACCAAATACCTGCCACATCTACTGACAAGTAGACATCCCAATGGCCTTGTAGAAAATGTCTGTGGGGCTTAGATCCTCTGAGGCTCTATGAGAACACTGCTATTAAAATAATAACTGAGTCTAATAAAAAGTATAATCATCTCCATTTACATCATGATGTGAAACCCAAAATGGCAATTTTTAGTTCTTGGCTAATCAAAGATTCTTGAGATTCTTGAGAAGGACACAGATTTTTGAGAAGGACACAACCTGCAAAGAGACTTGGGTCCCCTCCTGCAGTGGATACCCTCCCAGGTGGCCAGTGCAGGCACAAGGATCTGCCACTCCCTGCTTAAACCCCACCCATGGGGAGCTCCCAGTTCTCTGACAGAAGTCATAGGAACAGCCAATCCCTGTGAGCCAGAGCTGGCCCAGGCCCTGTGGTCAGTCACTGGCCATCTGGCTGCTGTTGCGCCTGTGCTCTTCCTCATGCTGTTCCCCGTGGACTCTCCCCACAGGCTGCTCTCAACCTCTAGAGCTCCAGCCAGGGTGCTCTAGAACAGAGAGATCCATGTGCTTGATTAGTGATCATTCTAGTAACTTTCTGGAGGTCCTACTTTCTAGGAGGCCACTTGTAAGTCTCTGCCTTCTACTTCCAGCTGGGGCCAGTGACCCCTCACCCTAAGAAGTAAGGCCCTTGGCCCTGCCTCAATCTGAGCCTGCCTTCCAGGTTCTTGAGAGCAGGAGGGCCTGGTCCGGTGTGAGACACCCAGCAGATGCTCAGCAGACATTCATGCAACAGAACTAAGTCTTTGAGCTTTTGCTGAGCACCACGGCTGTCCCAGCAGGCATGTGTCCTCAGGGTTATGCCCTTCCCTGAAGATCTCAGTTCCTCCCACTATCTGTGTCTCATGAATCTCCACCAAAGGAGCCCAGCTTGGCAGGGACCCAGGGCAAGGTGCAGCCATCTGTAATCCCAACACTTTGGGAAGCTGAGTTGGGCAGATGGCTTGAGCTCAGGAGTTCAAGAGCAGCCTGCGCTACATGGAAAAATACCATCTCTACAAAAAAAAAAAAAAAAACCCACACAAAAATTAGCTGGGCATGGTGTCTGGCACCTGTAATCTCAACTACTCAGGAGGCTGAGGCAGCAGATTCACTTGAACTCAGTAGGTGGAGGTTGCAGTAAGCCGAGATCGTGCCACTGCACTTCAGCCTGGGTGACAAAGCAGACTTTTTTTTTCAAAGAAAGAAAAAGAAAAAAAAAAAAAGAAAGAAAAAGAAAATGGATTCTGAGTTTGATGGGCACCTCATGACATGACCTACCCTTTGAAAGTGGCCCAGGACTCTTCTTGAATTTCCCCTCTGCCCTCCCTCTGTCCCCCTTTCGGAGGTGGTAGTGGTCAGGAAGGTCCTTGGAGGGGATCTTTGCATGCCCACCAGTCCACAGCGAAGTAAACTGAGACAGAGAGGGAATGGCAAGTGTCCAGGATGGGGATGTTGATGCTTGCTGGGGCAGCCCCTCCTCGGACCCCTGGGGCAGAATTTCGTCAGTGGGTAGGGCCGAATAATAGGGCCCTGGGTGTGAGAAACCCCTGTGTAAATGCGTCTCAGAGGGTCCAGGAGTGGAATGGTGGGAGCTGCGGAGGTCAGGGTGTCCCCGAAAGATTCTAGAGAACTGGAGGTACACCAGACAGCAGCAGAGGTAGAAGAAACAGGCTAGTTGCTTCTTCTTCTTCTTCTTTTTTTTTTTTTACATTTTTCTTATTTATTTTTTAATTGATTATGCTTTAAGTTCTTGGGTGCATGTGCAGATCGTGCGTTTGCAGCATAGGTATACAGTGCCATGGTGGCGGTTTGCTGCATCCATCACCACGTCATCTACATTAGGTATTTCTCCCAGTGCTATCCCTCCCCAATGTCCCCGCCCCCTGCTATCCTCCCATAGCTTCTCACCCACCAGACCCCGGTGTGTGATATTCCCCTCCCTGAGCGTGTGTTCTCATTGTTCAACACCCACTTATGAGTGGTAACATGGGTGTTTGATTTTCTCCAGGCTAGCTTCTAACAATGTGCAGACAGTCGCTATCCTTCTGTAGCTCTGTGAACCCATGTCCCTGACCATCGTCCCTCAGCGCCGTCGGAGCCGCCAGCACCAGCCGGTGTCTTGCTTCAGCGCAGGTGCGCGGTGACCGGCCTGACGAGAACAGGCTTCAGGCAGCAGCCTCCTCCCCTCCCAGGCACCGCGGGTCCTCCTTCGCCCGCGCCTTCCAGGGAAGATCTGAGGCTGGGGCTCTGCCCAGCCGACCCCACCGGTGGTCGCGCTCTCTGCCTGCGCGTGGAGCCCATGCGCCACCCAGTGGGGCGCTCGGTGACCGACCCAGCGCTCAACCGGATCCCGCCTCCAGCGGGCGCCCCAGTTACTTTCCCTTCCAAAGGGTCTTAACTCGGCAGCGAGAAATAGTATTGGAAAGGTGGTGGCATTGTTTCCTCTCAGGCTGAAGGAATGTCACCGTGCAGGTTCCCCCCAGGTTGATGACGCAAATCAGTATTGATAGTTCTTCCTGGGCTCCCAAACATACCTTGGCACATTTGCACAGGTACCTCTCAAGTGCACCTTGGCATCACCCCACCGTCTTGGCCCGCTTGGGCAGCCATAACAAAACACGAGACTGGGTGGCTTAAACAATGTAAATTTATTCCTCACAGTTCTGGAGGCTGGAAGTCCAAGATCAAGGGGCCAGCGATTGCATTTCTGGTGAGGGCTGTCTTCCTGGCTTGCAGGTGGTAGCCTTATCATCTCACTGTGTCCTCACTGTGAGCTCATAAGAGAGTGTGAGCTCTCTTCCTTTTCTAAGGGCACCAGCCTTATTGAATGAGGGCCCATTCTTATGACCTCATTTAAACTTTAATTATCTACTAAAAACCCTATCTCCAAATGTAGTTACATTGGGGATTAGGGCTTCAACATATGAATTTGGGGGCGGGGAGACACAATTCAGTCCATAGCACCCACCTTGACATAACTGCACCTTAACACGATGGTCTCTTGACCTAACTATCTTGCCATATCCAAACCTTGGGATTGCTACACCTTATTGTAATTACAACTAACCTAAGTGCCCCTTGGCATAACCTAACCTTGGCATAATGCCTAGGCAAGGTGGCATCACCCTCGGTTAATTAACTATACCTTGAAATACAGTGTAGGGACCTCCATGCATCCCAATTTATGGGCAAAAATTCGAGTCTTGCAGCAGTGACATGACTTTCCTGAGTTAGCAAGGTCAGAAAAAGCAGCAGAAGTGGCCTCTTCTATATTCTTCTTGCTTCCCCAAACTCCAAATTTGTGGCCTGGATCAGGTAGCTTGGTGGAACTGTCCTGAGAGGGTTGTTCCCTGGGTGTCTCTGAAATGTGCACTCTGTTTCCTTACTACGACTGCTCTCAATGCTTCACTTCCAATGCTTGATACTAACCACTTCTCCAGTTCTCAGAATAGCAATTGAGTGTCTTGCAATTTAACTCAGTTCTGATACTGTCTACCCGGAATTAGTGTCAGTCCCACAAGTTAAGGGCTCAGTCCCACAAGACCACCCCCATTTCAGATGCCAGCTGCAAGTCCAGGTTGGCACTTGTGCTTCTGATCAATCAGGTGTACATTCCCATGGCCCTCCCTTATGTTTGTTAATTTGCTAGAATGGCTCACAGAATGTGGGAAACAGTTTAGTTACTATTATTTATTACAAAGCATGCAACTTGGGGACAGCCAGTGGAAGAGATGCATGTGCAAGGTATGGGGAAGGGGCATAGGGCTTGCAGGCCACCTCTGGGCACACTGCCTTCCCAGCTCCTCCATGGGTTCATTAACCCAGAAGCTCTCCCAACATCCTCCTTTTAGAAGAGTTCATTATGCTGGCATTTTTAAAATGGAGGCTTCATTTTGGAGGCATGATTGAGTAAATAACTGGCCACTGGTGATTAACTCCATCCCCAGCTCCTCTCTCCACCCGGAGGTCAGCGGGCGGTCAGGCTGAACATTCCAACCTTCTAATCACATGGTTGGTTTCCCTGCCAGCCATCGCCATCCTGAGGCCATCCAGGAGCCCCCAGGCCCCAGTCATCTCATTAAGTACAAAAAGGTATGTATTACTTTGAAGATTCCAAGGGGTTTAGGGGTTTTATTTCTTATTATAAGTCACAGTGTCATAGTCTTCATGTAAGAAGCAAAGGCAGAGGAAGGAGGTGCCCTGAGCAGAGTGCTCCTGCCAGCTTCACCTTTCTCCAGGGGGAGAGTGAAGACCCCTGCTCAGGCTCACTCAAAGGCCATGATTGCTACTCCTGGCTCCCAAATCCAGAGTTTGGCTCTGATGTCTTTGTAGACAGTTTTAGCAGTTCCATTAGAAGAGATTCTCAATGATAACATAGGACCTCAGGGCTCTGGGGCACTTAAATACATTCTTCTTAGACCTATGAAGAAAGAAATTTTAAATTATCAGGCCCAGAGTGACAGTAAAATAAAATAGCAATTGGCCTTGAACTATATATTCATCTCTGGAAACTGCATGCTATTGCCACAAAAGCCATATATCAACTTAATAATGCCACACCAGGCACCATAACCCACACCCTAGAGCTTAATAATGTAGAGCCAATCATGAATCAATGTTATTTCTGTAAACCAATGAGAATTCCTGACCTATTTGTATCATCCCACTTCTTGCCCACTCCTTTTGCCTTTAAAAGCTGCTTATTAACAATGGCCCAGTGAAGCTCCTTTCCAAGGTTACTTGGGTCTGAGTCTTCCAGGCAGCTGTCCTCACTTTGGCTCAAGGCAACCCTTTATCTTTGGTGCCTCAGCCTCTTCCTTTTAGGTAGACACCTACTAGCGCTGGGCCCAGAGCCAGGGGTGGCCTGGAATCAAGCTGGGCCCTTCCTCAGTGGGCCAGCCTTCCCCATAGCTGGGGCAGCCTTGGCTGTGCATGGTTCAGGGCCACACAGGGCCACCAAAACTGGGCTGGGCTCTGGCAGTGGCGGGCTAGGCCCTTCTTTATACAGGTGGAATTTTAGGGTGAAAGGAACTGATCTGCCATAGGGTGGACCAAGAAGGAAAGGAAGGAGGCAGAAAACAGCCTTTTCCCCGGGCGAGTGTAATCCATGGGTTGGGGGTAAAGACTGGGAGGGCTCAGGAGTCAGCTTTGTCATTAATTCCTGTAGCCTGGCTGTGGCTTTTGAAGTCCCCATTTTTGTCAATGGTGTGAGCAAAGCACTCAGAGCTGAGGTTGGTGGGGTCAGGAGAACCTGCTAGACATGGGACTTAGGGAAGAGCAAAGATGACTAAAACATCCAAGAGCCAAATCCCTGCCCATGGAGTATCATAGTCTTGTTGGGGAGACCAGCACTGCATGTGGGGGTGCCACAGCACAGCACACACAACACAGCACACACAACACACATAGCACAGTACTCACAGCACGCACAACACAGCACACACAACACACATAGCACAGCACACACAGCACTCACAACACACAACAACACACACAGCACACACAGCCCACATAGCACACACAGCACACACAGCTCGCACAATACACACAGCACAGCACACACAGCACACACAACACACAACACACACAACCCACATAACACACACAGCACACACAGCCCACATAGCACACACAGCACACACAGCTTGCACAATACACACAGCACAGCACACACAGTACAGCACACACAACACACACAGCACAGCACACACAGCACACAACACACACAGCACAGCACACACAGCACACAACACACACAGCACAGCACACATAGCACAGCACACACAATACACACAGGACGCACAGCTCACACAGCACAGCACACACAACACAGGACACAATAGGCACAGAGGCCCCCGAAGGAGGGGTGGGGGTTTGAGAAAGACTTCCAGGTAAGAAGAGTTTTTCATGTAGACAAGAAGAGGGTCAGGCCTCAGTGTTCCCAGGAGAGGGGACAGAGTGCCCACAGTGTGCACGGATATAGCAGCAGGGCCAAACTGGCTGCCACAGCCGTGCTGACGCTGGACCATCACGGCTGGGCAGCAGGGTAGTGGGAGACGCAACTGGACCCGGGGCCAGGTCAGATCTGCAATTAAGGCCTGAGAGATCACTTTTCAAAAGGCGTGGGCTTCATCCTGAGGGCAGGGAAGGATTTGGAGTAAGAGATGGGCAGAATCGGACCCATGGCTGAGACTGGCCTCAAGTCCTTGGAGGGGCTGCCTGACTCTTTATCATCCAGATGGCAAACATTGGAAGCTGCTGTTGGGGATGAACAATCCTGGCTTTCAAAGAACGTTTCTCCTCAGCCTAGCACCTCTGTGTCAGTGGTGACAGACGCTGAAGGCCGGAGAACATAGAGCAACATGGTGACGACGGTGAAGAGTGGAAGGAGGCGCCGTGACTGTTAGAGACAGCAGTGCCAGGTCCTGCTCCACTCCAGGGCCCCTGGGCCCCTGAAGCCCAGGAGGCCACTTGTGACCCTGTCTAGTCGCCCACTGCCTGGCCTGAGGGCAGCATCCACTTCCTTTCCTGGAAACTCTTCCCTCAGGGCATCCCTGGGACCCTCCTGGTGTCCTGCCCTGACCATGCTGTCCCCATCTTATCTGCACCTGGCCACCAAGCAGGCCACTGACACTCCACCTGCACTGGGCCCTCGTCCCTCAATGACCTCCTACCCGAGGCCCACTCTCCTCTGCCCACCTCTGCCCACCCTGTGTTCTGATGCCTCCCACACCTCCACTCACTGGCCCAGAGCTGCACTCTGAATGCCTGCTCCTCAGCTCCTTGTGAATGTTTAGATGGCCCTCCAGCTCTTCCCGGACCACAATGAACTCCTGACGTTTCCTCATGAGATGCAGGAACCCAGTAGGCCTCAAGAGCCTCCTCTGGCCCACATTCCTGAGCCAGACACCTGTGCCCTAATTCCCCTCCCTCCCTTGCCAGCCATGTGCAAAGCCACTCCAAAGGCTACTGGTTTCCCCGTGAGTCTCTGCGGACATGCACTTCTCCCTTGTCTCAGCCACCAGCACCCTATCAGGACTCCTCACAGCCTCACTGGTCCACTTCTCCCTGCCCTTTCCCTCGAATCTGCCCCCAGAGGAAAACACGATTGTGTTGCCCATGCTGAAGTGCCCTGCTGTTTTCTCAGGGTAGGGGCTGTCACCCCCAACTTGCCTTCCAGGACCCACCAACTGTCTCAGCCTCACTCGGCCCCACTGTCCACTCAACACGCTCCTCATTCATTTATCCAATCAACAAATATCTTTTTCCCACCCTGTACCACTGGGATGTGAATCATTTCTTTGCCCAGCCCGCCCACACTGTAGATGCCTCCCATGTTGTCACTTTGTAGCCATATGGTGACCACACAGTCTGCTGCAGTGTTGCAGTGCCTGCGTTCAAGGAAGACTTACGTCCTCCACAATGGCCCCAAGTCACAAGGGTGTTGCAGTATGGATGTGCCAATGAGAAGCTGGGAAGTGCTTCATTTAAGGGAAGAAACAAAAGTTTTTAACTTAATAAGGAAAGAAAAAAAATCACATGCTGAGATAGTTAAGATGTACAGTAAGAATGAATTGTCTATCTGTGAAACTGTAGTGAAGGAAAAAGAAGTATGTGCATATTAGATTCAGGGTTCAGTGCTACTGAGCTTTCAGGCATCCTTTGGGGGTCTTGGAACACATCCCCCAGAGACAAGGGAGACCACTGTATACAGTATACTGTCTTAGGCATACTGGAATTGTTAACTTTCTATAAATGTGATAATGTGAGAAAGTTTGCACTGTTTTTGGAAACATACTGAGCAGTGCAGAAGAGGATGACATGATGACTAAGGTTTGCTTTAAAATTCCTTAGGGGGAAAAAAGACAAGATGAGACAAATGTAAAATCTGGATAATGCTGGAATCTGGACTACGGCTACAGGAGGGTCTGTAATACAATATTCTGTACTTTCATATATGTCTGCCATTGTTCAATGTGGAACACTTTTAAATGCTTATTGAGATGATGTGACCACATACAAAATTAATGATGTACATTAAATGAAAGCCTCTAGACCCAAAATGATTTGTAGAGTGTAATTAAAGTGTGTATATACTTTGCACAAGTTCACGTGGAATATGGAAGAAAGAACCTGTCACAGGGATTGTGACGGGGCCTTGAGACTGCAGTGATTTCATTTTCCTACTAGCATTTTCCTCTGTTGCTCCAAGGATTTTGCCAGGAAGAAAGTTTTGGGGAAACACATCAGAATGTGCTCAATTACAGGGCACTATTTTCCTAACAGGGAAGGCAGTGGAGGGGAATGGAAGGAAAATCTACTCTGGCAGGGAAATGTCTTCATTCTGGCCTAGAAGTAAACACACTAATATCAAAAGTCTTGGTTCTGTAAGAGTCTAGCCCAGGGTCTCTGATTCTCCTCCCTGCCCAGAAGTGCCAATTGCCCTCACCACACCTGGGACATCCACCTAGGAGGAGTCACGCTGCCAGTTCTTACCAGAACTCCCCAGGAATTATCTTTTGTAAAAGCCAAACAAGGAAGACAACAGCAACCTTAGGGAGAAGAGAAAGGAGATGAGTGAGACATACATTACCCATCATTGAAGCAATGGGTTTGCAACCTGGGTGGTGGCTATCAGGATCCAGACCCAGAACCCAAATATTTGGAAGAGAAAAGAATCAAAGAAGGGGCTTCAGTAGCTCGCATGGGGCATGTTTCCCTTTGCACGGCATCTCTTTTCTGTCTCTGGTTAATAGCTCAGATGAAGTTAGGAGGGAACCCAGAGGGAAATAGAGAAGGAAGGCTGGCCCCCTGAGTCACGGTAGTCAGGTTCTATTGTTAGAAAACTGAAGGGGTTAATGCAGAGGTTGTGAATGGAGGGACTTTCAGCCAAGTTTGGTCTGAGGATGTGTCTTTTTGACCCAAGCAGTGTTGGCATATACACTTTTAAACAACTCCAAATGAGAGGGAGAAAAAAGATGGTGCTCTAGAAGCAACTAACAATTGCAGGTCTCAGTCAAGACGCAGAGGGTGAGTTCATACCGCATTTCCAGATGGATCTGTATAGCCCATAGAGCAGGGAAAAGCCCAGGTGTAAGAGGAATGCAGGACAAAGGACGCCAGCACAGCGGTCTCCACTGGCGCGGCCAGGCAGCTGGCGCCACAGCGCAGCGGCATGGCGCACAAAACACACTGGTCTGGGCGCCCTGTTAAACCAGCAATTTGAGACTTGGGAGGGCAGATTGCCATGTTCATCTGATTTAATGGGTTTTGGATGGTGAACCAGACCAGGAGATTTCTGGGAAGTGAACTGTGAACCAGTGCAGCGGGTCACTGCATGGGAAATCATACAGATCCCGGTGCCCTTTCGGCCAGCGGCTGAGGCACCTGGGAGACAGTCAACCCTACAAGTTAAAAAAAAAAAGCAAAAAGCAAAAAGGCTCGGAGGCAGGGAACCAAGTGATTAGGCTCAACGGGTCCCACCCCCACAGGGACAAGGAATATGGCAATTCGGAGCGCTCGGGGTTGAGAGTTCCACTGAGGGCACAGCTGAACCCACGGCTGTGCAGCTCGGGGGGGGGCGTCCACCATTGCCTAGAGTTTCCGCCCCTACTGAGGTACCTGCCCATTGCTGACACAGTCAGCCGTTGCTGAGACAACCCACCATAACAAAGAGACTCCGCCCACATCAGCAGGGCAAAGCCTACGTCAGCAGGGTGGAGACCAAAACAGCAGGAAGGAGCCCACAGCAAAAGGGTGGACCTCA
>JAPYYA010003246.1:0-13081 GCA_028533165.1 Leontopithecus rosalia | reverse complement strand
CTTCCTCCATCCCTTTATTTTGAGCCTTTCTGTATCCTTGCATGTGAGATGGATTTCCTGGATACAGCACACTGATGGGTTTTGGCTTTTTAACCAATTTGCCAGTCTGTGTCTTTTAATTGGTGCATTTAGCCCATTTACATTTAAGGTTAATATTGTTATGTGTGAATTTGATACTGCCATTTTGATGCTAGCTGGCTGTTTTCCCTGTTAGTTGATGGAGTTTCTTCATTTTGTTGATGCTCTTTAGCATTTGGTATGTTTTTGGAATGGCTGGTGCTGGTTGTTCTTTGTATGTGTAGTGCCTCTTTCAGGAGCTCTTGTAAAGCAGGCCTGGTGCTGACAAAGTCTCTGAGTACTTGCTTGTTCGCAAAGGATTTTGTTTTTCCTTCACTTATGAAGCTGAGTTTGGCTGGATATGCAATTCTGGGTTGAAAGTTCTTTTCTTGAGGATGTTGAATATTGGCCCCCACTCTCTTCTGGATTTTAGGGTCTCTGCCGAGACATCTGCTGTGAGTCTGATGGGCTTCCCTTTGTGGGTGACCTGACCTTTCTCTCCGGCAGCCCTTAGGATTTTCTTCTTCATTTCTACCCTGGTGAATCTGATGATTATGTTCCTTGGGGTTGCTCTTCTTGTGGAGTATCTTTGTGGTGTTCTCTGTATTTCCTGGATTTGTGTGTTGGCCTGCCTTGCTAGGTTGGGTACATTTTCCTGGATCATTTCCTGAAGAGTATTTTCCAGCTTGTATTCATTCTCTTCATCACATTGTGGTACACCTATCAAAAGTAGATTAGGTCTCTTCACATAGTCCCACATTTCTTGGAGACTTTGTTCATTCCTTTTTGTGCTTTTTTCTCTAATATTGACTTCTCATTTTATTTCATTCAGTTGATCTTCAACTTCTGATATCCTTTCTTCTGCTTGGTCAATTCGGCTGTTGAAACTTTTGCATGATTCACTAAGTTCTCGTGTTGTGTTTTTTCAGTTCCTTCAGATCATTCATATTTCTCTCTAAGTTGTCCATTATTGTTATCATTTCCTCAAATCCTTTTTCAAATCTTTTTTCAAGGTTCTTAGTTTCTTTGCACTGATTTAGAACATGTTCTTTTAGCTCACAGAAGTTTCTTATTACCCACCTTCTGAAGTCTGATTCCATCATTTCATCACTCTCATTCTCCATCCAACTTTGTTCTTTTTCTGGTGAGGAGTTTTGGTCTTTTGTAGGGGTGAGGTGTTCTGGTTTTGGGTCTTTTCCTCCTTTTTGCGCTGGTTTCTTCCTATCTTTGTGGATTTATCCACCTGTCGTCTGAGTAGTTGCTGATTTTTTGATTGGGTCTCTGAGTAGAGGCCCAGATTGTTAATGATTGAGTATTTCTGTTTCTTAGTTTTCCTTCTAACAGTCTAGCCCCTCTGCTGTAAGACTGCTGAGGTGCACTCCAGGCCCTGCTTGCCTGGGCTACACCTGTAGCAGCTGCAGAACAGGGATGGATGCTACCAGTTTCTTCTTCTATCTTTGTCCTAGAATGATACCCGCCAAATGTCAGTCTGATCAGTCCTCTTTGAGGTGATTCTTTGGGTATACGGGGGTCAGGGAGCTGCTTGAGGAGATGATCTGTACTTTATAGGAGCTCAAGTGCTGTTCTGTGAGCTCCGTTGTTCATTCAGTGTTGATAGGCAAGTACGTTTAAGTCTCTTGTGGCAGAACTCATAAAACCGGTTTTTTTCTTCAGATGCTCTGTCTCAGGGAGTTAGGGTTTTATTTGTGAGTATCCGTTGCACTGTCCTGCCCAGCTAGGAGTCAGTCTAGTCACTATTTGGCTGTGAGGCTCTGTCCTGCTGGCGTGAGGTCCGCCCTTTTGCTGTGGGCTCCGTCCTGCTGTTTTGGGCTCTGCCCTGCTGATGTGGGGTCCGTCCTGCTGATGTGGGCTTTGCCCTGTTGGCGGAGTCTCTCTGTTATTGTGGGTTGCCTTGGCAACAGCTGACTCCATCAGCAATGGGCGGGTACCTGAGTAGAGGCAGAAGCTCTTGGCAGTGGCAGACGCCCCTCCCCCACCAAGCTCCACAGCCGTGGCTTCAGCTGTTCCTGCAGTGAAACACTCAACCCCGGGCACTCTGAGTCACCATATTGCTTGTCCCTGTAGGGGTGGGACCCTTCAAGCCTGATCACTTGGCTCCCTGCTGCCGAGCCTTTTTGCTTTTTTTTTTTTAAGTTGTAGGGTTGACTCTCTCTTGGGTGCCTCAGCCGCTGGCCAAAAGGGCACCGGGTTCTGTGTGATTTCCTGTGCAGTGACCTGCTGCACTGGTTCCCAATTCAACTCTCAGAAATCTCCTGGTCTGCTTCACCATCCAAAACCCGTTCAATCAGATGAACATGGCAGTCTGCCCTCCCAAGTCTCAAATTGCCAGTTTAACAGGGTGCCCAGCCCCATGTGTTTTGTGAGCCGTGCTGCTGTGCTGCGGTGGCACTGGCTGCCTGGCCACGCCAGCGGATACCGCTGTGCTTGTGTCCTGCGTCCCTCTTACACCTGGGCTTTTCCCCGCTTTGTGGGCTATAAAGATCCGTCTGGAAATGTAGTGTGAACTCACCCTCTGCATCTTGACTGAGAGCTGCAATACTGAGTTGCTTCTAGAGCGCCATCTTCCTCCCTCCCCCCTCCCCAGCAGCTTTTCAACAGGAGACTGGAAGACCTGGTAGACAGAGTCCTCCATTCAACTAAAAAATGAAAGGGGCTCTGAGGCAGAGAGCCAGGTGATCAGGCTCAGCTGGTCCTACTCCCACAAAAGAACAGCAATCAGAAACGCTCTGGATTAAGAATTTCACAGCAGGCACAGCTGAACCTGGGACCATCCAGCTCTGTGTGGGAGGGGCATCCACCATTACCACAGCAGTCCACCACTATAGATGTAGTTTGCCATTGCTGAGGCAGCCCACCGTTGCTGAAGCAGCCCACCATTACAGAGATAGTCCACCATTAGAGGTGGGCCACCATTGCCAAGGCAGTTCTAACTACACCCGTATAAACAGGACTGCAAGAAGTTCACATGGCAGCTGGGTGGAGCCTACAACAGCTCAGCAAAGTCTTTGCAGGCAGACGGTGACTAGGCTGCCTTGTTGCTGGGCAGGGAAGCACTGAAAGAAGCCAGCAGCAAAGCAGAAGCTCATAAATAAAGCCCTAACTCCCCAAGACAGAGCACCTGGGAAAAAAAAAGGGGTTTATAAGTTCTACTGCAGCAGACTTAAACGTACCTGCCTAGCAGTTCTGAATGAACAATGGAGTTCACAATTCAGTACTTGAGCTTATATAAAGGACAGACTGTCTCCTCAAGCAGCTCCCTGACCCCATATATCCAAAGGGTCACCTCATAAAGGAGAGCTCAGACTGACATCTGGTGGGTATCCTTCTGGGACAAAGATAGCAGCAGAAGAAACTGGCAGCAACCCTTACTGTTCTGCTGCCACTGCAGGTGATCCCCAGGCAAGCAGGGCCTGGAGTGGACCTCAGCAGTCCTACAGCAAAGGGGCCAGACTATTAGAAGGTAAACTAAGAAACAGAAAGAAATAACTTCATCATCAACAAATGGGACACCCACTCAGAGACCCAATCTGAAAGTCAACAACCACAAAGATGACAAGTCAATAAATATACACAAAGATGGAAAGAAGCCAGTGCAAAAACATGAAAACACCTGAAACCAGAATGCCTCTCCTCCTCCAAGGCATCACAATTCCTCACTGGCAAGGGAACAAGGTTGGATGAAGAATGAGTGCGATGAATTGACAGAATCAGGCTTCAGAAGGTGGGTAATAAGAAACTTCTGTGAGCTAAAAGAACATATTCTAACCCAATGCAAAGAAACTAAGAACCTTGAAAAAAAGGTTTGACAAAATGCTAACGATAATAAATAACTTAGAGGAATATGAATGAATTGATGGACCTTAAAAACACAACACGAGAATTTCGTGAAGCATACACAAGTTTCAACAGCCAAATTGGCCAGGCAGAAGAGAGGATATCAGAGGTGAGAGATCAACTCAATGAAATAAAATGAGAAGGCAAGATTAAAGAAAAAAAGGGAAAAAAGGAATGAACAAAGTCTCCAAGAATATGGGACTATGTGAAAAGACCTAATCTATGTTTGATAGGTGTACCTGAATGTTACGAAGATAATGAATCCAAGCTGGAAAATACTCTTCAGGATATTATCCAGGAAAACCTCCCCAACCTAGCAAGGCAGGCCAACATTCAAGTCCAGGAAATAGAGAGAACACCACCAAGATATTCCCCAACAAGAGCAACCCCAAGGCACATAATCATCAGATTCACCGGGGTTGTAATGAAGGAGAAAATGCCAAGGGTAGCCAGAGAGAAATGTCAGGTCACCCACAAAGGAAAGCCAATCAGACTCACAGAAGATCTCTGAGCAGAAACCTTACAAGCCAGAAGAGAGTGGGTGCCAATATTCAACATCCTTAAAGAAAAGAACTTTCAACCAAAAATTTCATATCCAGCCAAATTAAGCTTGATAAGTGAAGAAAAAATAAAATCCTTTGTGAACAAGCAAGTACTCAGAGATTGTGTCACCACCAGGCCTGCTTTACAAGAGCTCATGAAAGAGGCATGACACATAGAAAGGAACAACCAGTACCATCCATTCCAAAAACATAGGAAACAGTAAAGAGCATCAACATAATGAAGAAACTGCATCAACTAAAGTGCAAAACAGCTAGCTAGCATCAAAATGGCAGGATCAAATTCACACATAACAGTATTAACCCTAAATGTAAATGGGATAAATGCCCAATCAAAAGACACAGACTGGCAAATTGGATAAAAAGCCAAAACCCATCAGTGTGCTGCAACCAGGAAGCCCATCTCACATGCAAGGATAAACAAAGGCTCAGAATAAACGGATGGAGGAAGATTTACCAAGCAAATGGAGAGATAAAAAAAAGCAGGAGTTGCAATTCTCATCTTCAGTAAAATAGACTTTAAAGCCACAAATATCAAAAGAGACAAAGAAGGACATTACATAATGGTAAAAGGATCAATGCAACAAGAAGTACTAATGATCCTAAATATATATGCACCCCATACAGGAGCACCCAGATATGTAAGGCAGGTTCTTAAGAACTTAACAAGAGACGTAGACTCCCACACAATAATAGTGCAAGGCTTTAACACCCTATTGTCAATATTAGACAGATCAATGGGACAGAAAATTAACAAGGATATCCAGGACTTGAACTCACACCTGGACCAATCAAACCTAATGGACATTTACAGAACTCTCTGCACCAAATCCACAGAATATACATTTTTCTCAGCACCACATCACACCTACTCTAAAATTGACCACATAATTGAAAGTAAATCACTCCTCAGCAAATGTAAAAGAACGGAAATCATAACAAACACTCTCTCAGCCCATAGTGCAATCAAGTTAGAACTCAGAATTTAGAAACTAACTCAGAAATGCACAGCTTCATGGAAACTGAACAACTGGCTCTTGAATGTTGACTGGATAAAGAATGAAATGAAGGTCAAAATAAAGATGTTCTTAAAAAGCAATGAGAATGAAGACTCAACATACCAGAATCGCTGGGACACATTTAAAGCAGTCTCTAGGGAAAAATATATAAGAATAAGTGCCCACATAAGAAGTAAGGAGAGGTCTAAATGGACACACTATCATCAGAATTGAAAGAGCCAGAGGAGCAAGATAAAAAAAACTCAAAACCTGGCAGAAGACAAGAAATAACTAAGATCAGAGCAGAACTGAACGAGATAGAGACACGAAAAAGTCTTCAAAAAGTCAATAAATTCAGGAGCTGGTTTTTTGAAATGATCAACAAAATAGACCACTAGCCAGATTAACAAAAAAGAAAAGAGAGAATAATCAAATAGATGCAATTAAAAATGATAAAGGGGATATCACCACAGATTCCACAGAAATACAAACCATCATCAGAGATTATTACAAACAACTCTATGCAGAAAAACTAGTAAACCTGAAATAAATGGATAAATTCCTGGACACTAGCATCTTCCCAAGTCTAAACTAGAAAGAAGTCAAAACCTGAATAGACCAATAACTAGGTCTGAAGTTGAGGCAGCAATTAAGAGCCTACCACACAAAAAAAGCCCGGGTCCAGATGGGTTCACAGCCGAATTCTACCAGACATACAAAGAGGAGTTGGTACCATTCCTTCTAAAACTATTCCAAGCAGTCCAAATGAGGGAATCCTTCCCAAATTATTTTATGAGACCAGCATCATCCTGATACCAAAACCCGGCAGAGACTCAGCAAGAAAAGAAAATTTCAGGCCAATATCCATGATGAACATAGATGCAAAAATCTTCAATAAAATACTGGCACACCTATTGCAGCAGCACAACAAGAAGCTTATTTACCATGATCAAGTAGGCTTCATCCCGGGGATGTAAGGCTGGTTCAACATATGCAAGTCTATAAACATAAATCACCACATAAGCAGAACCAAAGACAAAAACCACATGATTTTCTCAATTGATGCAGAGAAGGCCTTTGACAAAATTCAACAGCCCTTTATGCTAAAAACCCTCAATAAACTCGGTATTTGTGGAACGTATCTGAAAGCAATAAAAGCTATTTGCAACAAACCAACAGCCTATATCATACTGAATGGGCCAAAACTGGAAGCATTTCCTTTGAAGTCTGACACTAGACAAGGGTGCCCTCTCTCACTACTTCTGTTCAGTATAGTATTGGAAGTTCTAGACAGAGCAATCAGGCAAAAATAAAAAAAAGAAATGAAGGGTATTCAAATAAGAAAGGAGGAAGTCAAATTGTCTCTATTTGCAGACAACTTGATTGTATATCTAGAAGACCCCGTTGTCTCAGCCCAAAGTCTCCGGAAACTGATAAGCAACTTCAGCAAAGTCTCAGGATACAAAATCAATGTGCAAAAATCACAAGCATTCCTATACACCAATAACAGACTTAAAGAAAGCCACATCAAGAATGAACTGCCATTCACAGTTGCTACAAAGAGAATAAAATACCTAGGAATACAGCTAACAAGGAACGTAAAGGACCTCTTCAAGGAGAACTACAAACCACTGCTCAACAAAGTAAGAGAAGACACAAACAGATGGAGAAACATTCCTTGTTCATGGTTAGGAAGAATCAATATCATGAAAATGGTCATACTACCCAAAGTAATTTACAGATTCAATACTATCGCCATCAAGCTACCAATGACCTTCTTCACAGAACTAAAAAAAAAAATCTTAAACTTCATATGGAACCAAAAGAGACCTCGCATAGCCAAGTCAATTCTAAGCAAAAAGAACAAAGCAGGAGGCATCACACTACCGGACTTCAAACTATACTACAAGGCTACAGTAATCAAAACAGCATAGTACTGGTGCCAAAACAGAGATACAGACCAATGGAACAGAACAGAGGCATTGGAGGCAACAGAACACATCTACAACCATCCAATCTTTGACAAACCTGACAAAAACAAGCAATGGGGAAAGCAGTACCTTTTTAATAAACAGTGTTGGGAAAACTGGCTAGCCATGTGCAGAAAGCAGAATCTGGACCCCTTCCTGACATCTCACACTAAAATTAACTCCAGATGGATTAAAGACTTAAACATGAGACCCAACACTACAAAAACCCTAGTAGAAAATCTAGGCAAAACCATTCAGGACATAGGTGTAGGCAAAGACTTCATGACCAAAACACCAAAAGCATTGGCAACAAAAGCCAAAATCGACAAATGGGACCTAATCAAACTCCAGAGCTTCTGCACAGCAAAAGCGACAGTCATTAGAGTGAATTGTCAACCAGCAGAATGGGCAAAATATTTTGCAGTCTTTCCCTTTGACAAAGGGCTAATATCCAGAATCCACAAAGAACTAAAACAGGTTTACAAGAAAAAGTCAAACAAGCCCATTCAAAAGTGGGTGAAGGATATGAACAGACACTTTACAAAAGAAGACATACATGGGGCCATCAAACATATGAAAAAATGCTCATCATAATCACTGGTCATTAGAGAAATGCAAATTAAAACTACATTGAGATACCACCTCATGCCAGTTAGAATGGCGTTCATTAACAACTCTGGAGACAACAGATGCTGGAGAGAATGTGAAGAAATAGGAACACTTTTACACTGTTGGTGGGAGTGTCAATTAGTTCAACCATGTGGAAGACAGTGTGGCGATTCCTCAAGGATCTAGAAATAGAAATTCCATTTGACCCAGCAATCCCATTACTGGGTATATATTTAAAGGATTATAAATCGTTCTACTTTAAGGACGCATGCACACAAATGTTCATTGCAGCACTGTTTGCAAAAGCAAAGACCTGGAGCCAACCGAAATGCCCATCGATGATAGACTGGACAGGGAAAATGTGGCACATATACACTATGGAATATCATGCATCCATTAAACATGATGAGTTCGTGTCCTTTGTAGGGACATGGATGAATCTGGAAACCATCATTCTCAGCAAACTGACACAAGAACAGAAAATCAAACACCACATGTTCTCACTCATAGGTGGGTGTTGAACAATGAGAACACATGGACACAGGGAGGGGAGCTTCACACACTTGGGTCTGTCGAGGGAAAATAGGGGAGGGACAGCAAGGGGTAGGGAGTTGGGGGGAGAAAGCATGGGGGGAAATGCCAGATATAGGTGATGGGGAGGACGGCAGGAAATCACACTGCCATGTGTGCACCTATGCAACAATCTTGCATGTCCTTCACATGTGCCCCCAAACTGGAAATGCAATAAAAAATCCTTCACTCTAAATAGTGTAACACTAAATTGTTACTTAGGATTCTGAATGATCCAGCTGGCAGCAATTCTGGACAGGCAGAGCTTAGTGTTGGGTTCCCTACCTGGGCTGGGATTGTAATTGCACTCTAAGGTGAAATAGAACTGCTGGCTATCCTCTGCAGTCTGCTAAGACCACTGGCTAAACTCTGTAGTCAAGTGAGCCTGATGATCGGCCTCTGTTATTGCCTCTAATCAGGCAGGTTTGCAGGTTGTCTTCTATGGCTGGAAGGTACTATGTTTGGAATCAGTAGTTGAGCAGTGCTGTGTGTTGGTCTACAAGGTTGGGTAATGGCTCTGGGGTCACCACTGGGCAACTTGGGTTGGGCAGAGTCAGAGTCTATGCTTCACAGATATGTGTAGACTTGGGCTTGCCTCCTCGTCTAGGATAGCCCAAAGCAGAACACTGAGGCTTAGTAAGGGCAGCATTCATTTGCTGAGTTTTAGTGCTGTCTCCACAGATCATTGATGGCTTGCAATTTTGTCTTGGGAAAGCTTAAGGAGATCATGGGGCTTGGTTGGGTCACTACCCAACTTCTGGGTTTGACCGGGGCCAGATGTTTCCTCTATGGATAGCTGCTGACTTTCACTTGCTTTCCAGACTGATGAAAGCTGAAGGAGAGAACCATAGCTATGTGGAGAAGCTGGCTAGGGACTTGTATCTGGCAAACATGCAGACCATGCTTCCAGTAGAGGAATGCTATTGGCTAATCTCTCTGGTGCGGTACCCCTGTTGGCTGGAAGGCAGCATCACCACCAATAATTGTGTTCTGATTGCTGTGAGCCCCACCCCATTCTTTCTTTCTAACTGTCCCTAGATGCCCTACTTCTGCTGATACCTGCAATGTTTTCTGTCATGTGAGGTAGGAGTGGCCCTCCTGCAAAGGATCCCAGAATGATGGAGTAGCTGAATGCCTGTCTCCAACTATTTTTTCCCACTGTAGAAACCATGGGCGAGGGGAATTTTCTGTGGGTAGCACTGTGCCAGCTTGGAGGAGAGATAATGCAGTAAGATAAACGGTTCCTCTTACTCTTAAAATGTGGCTTTTCTCAGTTCTGCAGTAGAAGGGGATGTATCGCTTCATTCCCAAGCTCTGAGATACTGACAAAGATATTCTTGTTTGCAGATGGTTGTTACTTAGATTTCCGTGAGGGGTAACAGAGCTAGAGAACTATTCTACCTTCTTGCTGATATCAGCCTCCTTATTGAGATGGACATGGCATCTATGGGATCAAGCTAAACTTGGCCCTACTGGAATGTCACAACTTCATAAGGAAGTAGCCACATACATTGTCACTGATGATGTGTTGTCAAACATCCCAGAAACATATATACCTCTTGTTCAATGGGGACTAGAGAAAAGATGGTCAGCACTGTAAAAGAAGAAAAGCAGCGGAACAAGCACAGGATATAAGGGAGCCAGAAAATGAACAGATGCAACCTGTGACCCTTATTCAAACATTCCAATTTCAATGCAAGGGATAGAACAAAGTGCTTATTAGGCTAAACTGTTCACAATACTACTATACACAGAGTACGCCCTTGAGAAACATTTTCCTAAGGCTTATGTTTTCATCAGCTTCTGCTTTGTAGATATGAGGATAATTATTTGGTCAGGACTTTAACAAAATCAGGGCTGAAGAACACAAGACCAAGACACTGGAATTAGAAATATGGGAATTAATTGTCCCATTGGCTCCCATTCTTTCCCATATTAATGTATCATACCTTGACTCATACCAAACAAGACAGAGGAGGTGGTATAAAGTTCAAAAAGCCAAAAAACTAAAAAATCCACCAAAGCATGTTGGTATCTTGTAGGATAGGGAGTTCCTGAAAGTTTGATATAAACCATTCTATGCTTCTATCAGTGGGTACATGAGAGATCAGGGCGCTTGGATACCATGGGGTTTAAATAATGAATTAAGAGGAGTGGGTACAGCAAAAAGACATTCACACACAGCCACCAAGGACTGTACCACACTCTAATAATCTAGACACTGGACCTACCATACAGAAGGAGAAATTTTCATAGAAGCATAAATCAAAACTTGCAAAACAATTTCATTGGTTCTCCCTCTGCAGTGGCAGGAACGATTAAATATGCCTTAGCAATGATGTGTACTTCTACAGGCTTTCTGTTGAATTATCAGTACAAGACACCAACCTTTTCTGACATTATTGGGTGGTTAACAAAACAGCTTTTATATTCTGTGGGAATGCCACAATTTATACAATAAGAACAAGGCTCCCATTTTACTGTAAAGCAAGTACAAAAGTAGGCATTACGAAATAGCATTCATTGATGGCCAGGTGTGGAGGCTCATGCCTGTAATCCCAGCACTTTGGGAGGCTCAGGACACAGGTTCTCTTAAGCTCAGGAGTTAAAGGCCATCCTGGACAGTATGGCAAAACCCTGCCTCTACAAAAATATAAAAACTAGCCAGGCATGGGGGTGTGTCCCTGTAGTGCAAGCTATTTTGGAGGCTGATGTTGGAGGATCACTTGAGCCTGAGAGGAGAGATTACAGTGAACAATGATCATGCTACTTTGTTCTAGCCTGAGTGACAGAGTGAGACCCTATCTCAAAAAAAATTGCTTCAGTTTTTGGCCTACCCTATCTTCCTGGAAGCAGGTAACACAGAAAGACAATGGGCTTTTATTTATTTATTTATTTTTAAAGAGACACCGTTTCTCTCCATTGCCCATGATGGAGTGCAGTTGCATGATCACAGCTTAGTGTAACCTTGAACTTCTGGGTTCAAGCAATTCTCTCACTTCAGCTGGATGAGTAGCTGAACTACAGGTACCTGCCATCCCACCATGCCTAGCTAATTTTTAATATTTTCATAGAGATTAGGTTTCAGTATGTTGGTCTGACTGGTCTCAAACTCCTGACCTTCAAGTAATCCTCCCACCTTGGCTTCCCAAAGCAGTGGGATTACAAGTATGAGCCACCATGCTCAGCCTGACAATGGTTTTTAAAACAATGGGAATGGAAACAACCTGGAGAACAATGGTCCCCCTAATGATTAAAAATAAAACCTGTAGCCCTGATTTTACGGTATTACTACATTACATTGACATTTACAGAAAATGAGGAGACCATCAGCAGAGATGTTGTGACCTCTGCTGATGTACATACTCACACCAGACACAACTTTTTACCAGTTTTCATGAACATGAGAGACCAGGCATTGCCACCTACAACAAAGGAACACCCATATGGTACTTTCACCTTACATTTCTTTCTCATAGAAAACCAGAGCCTGGCTACTTTCCCCTCACTGTGGATCACTAATTCTGCAACCAACCCCAGCCTGCATTCACTGATCACTCCAAATAAGTTGAGCAAACCATCCACCACTATTTGGAGATAGAGGTGGCCTTATCTGTCATCCATGTACTTTGCTCCACTAAAGGCACTGTGAAACAAACCTGGAACTGTTTCCAACACCCAGAAGGTGGAACTAATCTCCGTGCACTGGGTAACACCATTTTGGTGATACCGAAGAAACAACCAGATCTTGGACTGCTGGTTGCAGATAACCTCTAATTTTACTTTTTTTTGCTGTGCTGTCATTGCTTCAGAAGTTACTACCCTCCCCAGTGTTGGCTACACATCATTTGGTGGATCACCCTATCCCTGATAATCTATATCCTACTACTGACAAGGTGTGTTTGGAAACAACATGCCACAGGTTAATCACAGGGAGACACATAACATGGGTCAGATTGGAAACAATGGGAGCCACATCATTAACTATTTAGGTTGTCCAATCCTACTAACATAACCACAGACATCAACTCTGAGGTTAGCACCCCTCTCTTGTCTCTGCTACTGTTATCATCACCCAATATGTCTAAGCCAGACTCTAAGATACCACTTGTGACTTATAAATGCTTTCTAAGCCTTATGGGCCAACATTTTCTTCAAATTAGACAAAATCCACTATTATTAACTACTGCCAATCAAGGAAATAAAGCAATGGACCATGACCTTTTGAGTTCCATTTAAGGAATGCCCAGAGACAGCGTATGTTCAGTATTATAACCAAGATGCTAATAACAGACTGAAAGAGAGCCAAATCAAGAATGAACTGCCATTCACAATTGCTACAAAGAGAATAAAATACCTAGGAATACAACTTACAAGGAACGTAAGGGACCTCTTCAAGGAAAACTACAAACCACTGCTCAGTAAAATAAGAGAGGACACAAACAGATGGAGAAACATTCCA
>JAPYYA010003245.1:0-13083 GCA_028533165.1 Leontopithecus rosalia | reverse complement strand
GTACAGGTATTACACCCAAGAAATTGCTACCAATACCCTAACAAAACCCTAATTCAAATCCTATTTGGATTTCACCAGTCATTCTACTAACATCCTTTTTCTGTCCCAGGATCGAATTCAGGATTCCACAAAACATTTATGTCTTTCAAGTCTCCCTCAATCTGTGACAGCTCCTCAATCTTTCCTTGTCTTTCATGACCCTGATACTTTTAACAGATGCTGGTCAGGTAGCTTGTAGAATGATCCTCAATTTAGGTTAACAGATTTTTTCTCATGGTTAGATCAGGGCCACTTATTTTTGGGAAGAATGTCACAAAGATAATGCTCCCTTCTCAGATCATATTGAGAGCACATTCATCATATATTCCACTACCTGCAATGTGAATCTTAATCCCCTCAATGAGGTTCTGTGTACTGTGTACTATTTCTTTGTTGTTAAGTCACTGCTATGGTTTAAACGTTTTCATTCCTTCTAAAATTTATGTTGAAATTTAATTCCTAATACAACAGTCTTTAGGGATGGGGCCTTCAGTAGGTGCTTAGGCCATGAAGGTTCCGCCCTCATGGATGGAATTAGCACCTTATTAAAGGGCTCAGGGGGCAAGTTCACCCCTTCCACCCCTTTCTGCCCTTCCCTCCTTTCTGCCATGTGAGGATGCAGCATTTGCCCCCTCCAGAAAATACAGCAACAGAACACCATCTTGGAAAAAAGGGAGCAGTCCTCACCAGACACCAAAGGCTGGCACCTTTATCTTCCCAGCCTCCAAAACTGTGAGAAATACATTTCTATTATTTACAGATTACCTGGTCTCAGGTATTTTGTTACCAGCAGCATGAACAGATGAGGACAAGTCACTATCTTTCTTTTTATAATTAACAATATTTAGGAAGAGAGACACTTTCGATTTTCTGCAAATATGCCATTTCTCCTTAAATTTTCATTTATTTATTTTAGCATTCATTGGTTGTGCTTGCTTGCAGCTATCATTACTGTGGTATTCTAATTGAGGTTTTCTATTTTTTTCATTCCTTTTATATTTGTTAATTGAAATTCTTTTGTACAGAAAAAAATTTCCCTTTTCCCACTTTATTTACTTATTCAATACTTGATATTTGTATGAAGTCATGAATACTTATTTTATTATTTGACTTAAAATCAAATACTTTTATTTTCTTGCTTAAATTATTCCAGCTTTGCCATGGTGACTCTTGGTTACTCTCCTTTTTGTTCTTTCAGGATGGAATTTGAGTCTAGTTTATTAATTTCAGCAGAATTTTAAACATACAAACAGGATAATTTTGCCATGGATTCATCAAAATATCTTTGCAAATTATTCTTTATATGGCTTGCATCATAAAACAGTTTTAAAGTTTTGGCAAAATGCACATGACATAAATTTATTATCTTAGCAATTTGTAAGGTGTAGCTCAATAGCACACAATATTTGTCCCTTTATATCTGGCTTATCTCACTCAACATGTCTTCATGGCTCATCCACATCATAGCATATGTCAGAATTACATACTTTTTCAAGACTGATAGTATTTATTATAAGTATATACCACATTTTATTTATGTCTGTGTCTTTTTTACATGCTTATTTATTTACATTTTTAAGGAGCATTGACATCACAAGATGCCCTGCACCAACACTGGAATCAATCATGTCTCCAGAGAGCCTTTGTTCTTTTTACTAGAAACCAACTAAATATGCTCATCATAATTGAGGTATTACTGCTTCTAGACCCTTTCAGTGGAAAGAGAAGAAAATTTATGTATGTACTAACTCATTTATACATACATGTAAATATTTATTTCTGTACCTCCATAACTATATGCAATTAAAAATAGAACACGAGCTCATGCTAATACCTCCAACTCCAGTCTGGAATCATAGAATTTATTCTCACATTGCCTCTTTGATTATAACTATTCTCTGTCTGTGAGAAACCTGGCTTGCATTCTTTGCAGAATAAGTATTTGTTCAAACCTAGTCTGTGCATCAAGTAGTTTCAGAATCGCTCACCAATAACACTGTGTGAAGCAAATTTGCCAATTAGAGTATTGTGTTTTGGAATAATTTTTTTAGCTTTACAATATCCAGTCAAACACTGTTTTCCAGAGTTACTTAGATCAGCTCCTTTCTTAACCTTTCAATGTAGTCATTCATGTGTAATGTAATTGGATTCATCTGCAATGCAATTAGATTCATTTGCCAAAGTTCTGCATTTCATCTCCTACTTTTTATTTGTATACGATAAAGTTCAGTGATGCTGGTTAGTATATTTTTCTGTGGATTTTGAAAATGCACTATCTTATATCCATCAGCACAGTAACATAAAAAATGGTTCCATTGCCTCCAAAATTCCCTTGTGCTGTGCTCTTTTATAGTTAACCTGCCCCACCCTGCAACCATGTATTGGTATCCTGTTCCTATCATTTGCCTTTTTCAGAATGTCATATGCAGTTGATCCTTGAACAACATGGGGGTTAGGGGTGCTAGCTCCCTTCTCCCATGCAGCTAAAAATCTATGTAGAGTTTTTGCTCCTCCCAGATGTAACTATTTGAGTATTTACTATATGCAAGGTGCTATGCTAGATGCCACAGAAACTATAGACATGTCTTATCCTTTCAAGAGTTATCATATAATCAGGAAAAAAATAGAAGTTGTTCAAAGGTCAACTGTATTTTACTTTTAAACTGTTTATGAGCAACTCAGGGGTAAGAGTACCAGCCCCCACACAGTCACAAATCGACATGCAACTTTTAACTGCTGAAAAACTTCACTGCTAATAGCCTACTGTTGATGGGAAGCCTTACTGATAACACTAACAATTGATTAATGCATATTTTTTATGTTACGTGTATTATATATTGTATCCTTACAATATAGTAAGCTAAGAAAAAATGCTAAAATCATAAAGAACTGAAAATATATTTTTTATTCATTAAATGGAAGTAGATCATCATCATGGTCTTTATCCTCATAATCTTCATGTTGAGTAGGCTGAGTAAGAGGAGGAAGAAGAGGGGTTGGTATGTTTTCTCAGGAGTGGCAGAGTGGGAGGAAAATCTGCACATAAGTGGGCCCACGCAGTCCAAACCTGTATTGTTCAAGAGTCCATGTTACATGATAAATGGAATCATGTAAAATATAGCCTCTCAGGTCTGGCTTCTTTCACTTAGCAATATCTGTTTAAGGTTTATTAATATTGCATGAATCAGTAGTCTATTCCTTTTTATTGCTTGAGCCATATTCCACTGTATACACAGCACAATTTTTGTATCCATTCACTGGTTGAAGGATATCTGTGTTGTTTCCAGGTTTCGGTTATTGTTAAAAATCCTTCTGTAAACATTTGCATACAGGTTTTGTGTGAACAAAAGTTTCCAATTCACTTGAGCAAATACCTAAGAGTGGGATTGCTGGGGCACATGGTAAGTATATGCTTAAGTTTGTAACAAACAGCCAGTTTTCAATGTAGCTGTAATATTTTTCATTCCCACAAGCAATACATGGCAGTGTCAGTTCCTCTCCATCTTTACTAATACTTGTTGTTTGCAGTGTTTTGATTTTAGTCCTTCTAAAAGGTGTACAGTGGTATGTCATTGTGCTTTTAATTTGTCTTTCCCTAGTGACTAAAGATGTCAAGCGTCTTTATGTGTACCGTTTGACATGTAACTCTTCTTTAGTGTCTGTTCAGATCATTTGCCTATTTTTTATGGTGTTTATTTTCGTATTGTTGAGTTTTGAAGGCTGTTTACATATTCTGGATATAAGTCCTCTACCAGGTATGTGATTTGCAGATGTTTCTCCAAGTTTATTGCTTTCCTTTTCATTCTCTTCAGCAGAGAAAAGTTGTTTAATTTTTATAAAGTCCAACTTAACATTTATTTTTATTTTATGGGTTACAGTTTTGATGTCATTTATAAAAGATCTTTGTCACATCAATAAAATTAGAGGCTGGTTCTTTGAAAAGATCAATAAAATTGATAAATGTCTAGTCAGATCGGAGATAAAGAGGTAATATACAAATTACTAATACAAAAAATGGGAGAGAGGATATCATTACGATTTTATTAAAAAGGATAAGAAAATGTGAACGATTTTAAGCTAATACATTTGTCAACTTAGATGTAACACACAAATTCCTTCAAAGACACAGACTATTAAAGCTACCTCAACAAGAAATAGATAACATAATAGAAATATGCACATTTATATTAAAGAAATTGAATATGCAGTTTAAAACTCTTCCACAAAGAAAACTCTAAATCCAAATGGCTTTATTAAATTCTACCAAACATTTAACTAAGTAATAATACCACTTCTGTATAAATGCTTCCAGAAAATTATAGAAAAGGAAACTCTTCCCAACTTAATTTATGAAGCCAGCATTCATTACCCTAATCTCAAAACCAGATAAAGATTGTATAAGAAAATCCATCAGGGCCAACAGCTCTCACATGGATGTAACAATTCTTAATTAAATTTTGACAAATTGAAATATATTTAAAAGCATAATACATCATGACACACTGGGTTTATCTCTTGACTGGAAGCTTTAAAAAAATCAATGTAATCCACCATAATAACAAAACACAAAGATAATATCATATGATCATCTCAATACTACAGAAGAAACATTTAATAAAAATCCAGTGTCTCTTCGAAATTGAACTAGAGATTATATTTAATGTGATGAGGCAAAAATAAATAAATAGCATCCAGATGAAGAGGAGAAAGTAAAAGTTTTTATTCATAGATGACGTGTTTATATGGCAAACCCTCAATGATCCACGAAATGTTTGTAGAACATAGAGACCTAATAAGTGAGTATATCAGGTTCACAAGATACAAAATTCAATTTAAAAATTAAATGTACTTTTCTATATAGACAAACAAACATGAATTTCAAATTTATAAAACATTATATTTTACATGGTATAAAAAATACCTGTATGCTAAAAACTATAGTTGAGAGAAATTAAAGAAAACTTAAATAAATGGAAATGATTTATTATATCACCAAATAAGCCTAAATATTATTTAAAATGCCATTTCTTTTCTAATTTACAGATTAAACACAATCGCAATCGAAATCCCAGCAAGCTTATTTGTAGAGATTGACAAGCTGATGCTAAAATGTACATAGAAATTCAAATGGTCAGCTGGGTGTGGTGGCTCATACTTGTAATCCTAGCACTTTAGGAGACTGAGGCAGGAGGACTGCTCAAGTCCGGGAGTTTGAGACTGGCCTGTGCAACATAAGGAGACCCTGTCTCCACACAAAAAAAAATTAAAAATTAGCTGGGCATGGTAGCATGCACCTATAGTTGCAGCTACTCTGGAAACTGAGGTAGGGAGATTGCTTGAACCTGGGAGGTTGAGGCTGCAGTGAGCAGTGATCACTCTACTGCACTGTAGCCTGAGTGACAGAGCAAGATCCTGACAAAAAAGAAAAGAAAGAAAAAAGCATTCAAAGGTTCTAGAATATACAAAGCAACTTTGAAAGAGATCAAAGTTGGAGGACATACACTTTCAAAATTTATTATAACCTCAAAATTTATTATAATCAAGATACTATAGTGTTAGTATAAAGACAGTCACAGAGATCAATGGAATATAACAGGGAGTCTAGAAATAGACTCATATATACATATATGTGTGTGTGTGTGTGTGTAGTCAATTGATTTTCAACAGAGCTACCAATGCAATTCAATAGAGAAAGAATAATTTTTTTCAACTTAAGTGCTGGGACAAATGGATATTCTTATTTTAAAAGTAAAGCTCAGTTTTACCTTATGCCATATACAAAAATTAACTCAGGGCTGGAGCGGTGACATGTGCTTGTAATCCCAGCCGCTTGGGAGGCTGAGCTGTGAGGATTGCTTGAGCTCAGTAGTTTGAGACTGGCCTGGGCAACATAGCAAGACCCCTATCTAAAAAAAAGATGCTATAGACCTACCTATAATAGCTGAAGCCATCAAACTCCCAGAAGAAAACATAGGAGAAAACATCAGTTACCTTTGTCAAGCTTTATTAAATAGGATATAAAAACACAAACTGTAAAGAGAAAATAATCAATACATTGAACTTCAACATTAGGAATGTTTGCTTTTCAAAATGCAGTCATAAAAATGAAAAGGCAAGGCACAAAAAGGGAGAAATTAGTTTTAAATGTATTTAACAAATGACTTGTGTCTAGAATATGTAAGAACTCTAAGAACTCAACAGTAATAAGACAAACAACAAATTTTATTCTTTTGTTTAAAAATGGACAAAAATTTTCAAATAACACTTTACCAAAGAAAACATATCGATGGCGAATAGGCACATGAAAAGTTGTTCATTATCATTAGTCATAAGAGCGGTATTTTAAACTGGGCACCATTTTGCCCTTACACCCCAGAGACATTTGGCAGTGTCTGGAGACATTTTTGATTGTCAACAACTAGAGAGCAGGTACTTTTAAATGGCAAAAACTGCAATTACTTCTGCATCAGCCTAATAGCATGCAGTATGTAGAGGCCAGGTATGCTGCTGAAACTTCCTGCAATGCACAGGACAGCCCTTCCCCACAAGGAATTGTTTGGTCCAAAATGTCAATAGTGATAAAGTCGAGAAACCTACATTAGGGAAACACATATCAAAACCACAATGAGATACTGGTACATATGAAGTAAAATACGTGAATAAAGAAATAGGTAAATAAAAGGCATAAGTGATGAAGAGAATGTGGAACAAATGGAACCTCAAAGTTGGTGATTCTACCACTTAGGAAAATAATTTGGCAGTTTCTTAAAAAGTTAATCATAATCTACCCTGGCTATTCCACTCCTAGGTAAATCCCCAAGAGAAATGAAGGCATATGTTCACATGAAGATGTACAGGAATGTACACAGCAACTTTATTTGTAATAGCCAAAACCTGGAGACAAGCCAAAAGTCCACCAACATGTGAATGGATAAACAAATTGTATATTCATACAGTAGAATACTACTCAGCAATAAAAAGAATAAACTACGGATGAGTGCATTCACAAATATATAAACACACAGAGATGGAATATAAAAATAGTTATTGTCAGTGAAAGAAGCCAGACACCACTACACCCCCAAAAAGAATCTGGTGTAATTCCATTTATGAAACTCTAGAACATGCAAACTAATCTGTAGGAATAGAAAACAGATCAGTGGTTCCCTGGGAATGGAGGTGGGAGTAGAGTAGGGAGGGGAAAAAGAGAAAAATTACAAAGGGGCATGAGAAAATTTTGGAGCATGATAGATATGTTTCTGATTTTGATTGTGGTGATGGTTTCAGGGGTAAAACGTAACAAGTTGTATATTTTATGTGCAGTTTATGGTATGTGAATTATAATTCAGTACAGCTAATGGGGTGGCTTGACTCATGTTTCGTGTGAGTAAAATCACCACATTCTCTCCTGGTCACTAATGACTGGACCTTATCTTTTTTATAAGCCAAGCACAACTCTGCCCATGCCAGGTAAGGAGGCTGACACCTGTAGTCCCAGTGACTTGGGAGGCTGAGGTGGGAGGATTGCTTGAGCCCAGGAGTTTGAAGCTGCAGTGAGCCATGATCATCCCATTGTCCTCTAGCCTGAGTGACAGAGCAAGACCCTGACTCTAAAAAAAACCTCTGCCCAATAGGAGTGCAATATGTTGAATGCTACCAAAGGACACAAGATATCATACAGCAAATTAGGAAAATTTCCTTCTTTGCTAGATAAAGTTACTGTTTTTCATGATAAACTCTCATTACTAAGAATAATCGGTGCATGTTAAGGAACCAGGAGACTGTGCTACTTAAACTCATCCTCCACATTCTTCCAGAACTTCTAGAATGGAAAGAAAATGAAATAAGGATTATACATGTTGGAAAGGAAGAAACGAAATTATTTGTGCTGTTTGATTGTATACCTAGAATATTCAGGAGAACCAAACTGAAAAATTATTAAAATTAATAGATTTCTATAATATAGCAAGGTACAAGATTAATATATGGAATTCAGCATTTCCTAAAAATTATTTTAAAACAAACACTGTAGGTGTAGGATGGTGGAAAATGATACCATTCAGAATAACAAGAAAATCTTCACTATCTGTTCACCTTCTCTAGACATTTTCTAGTTCTTCTGTATCCCTTTCAACGTGTTATCTTGGCAATAAACTAAAATGTATTTATTATTATTTCTTTCTGGAGAACCTATTGTTGTGATATCCAGAGTGTCACTATTTCCTGTGGATTCGCTGGTTTCTTTTCCATTCAACAGATCATACAGAACAATGTTCTATATGCCGTAAGCTATGGCTTGATTCATCTTGCCATTTGGTTGTCTGGGAGTTTACTGAGTTAATTTAAACTTAAACAGTCCTGCTTCAAACTGGATATTTTGCTATGTAATAATAGACTCATATACAGAAGGAGCTGTGTAGATAAAACAATGTCTATAATTGCAGATTTAACAATAAGGAAATGAAACAAGTATTTGTAAACTCACTGACATACAAATAGCAAATAGAATTTGATGTTTTTGCTGCATGGTATCTTAAAATATATCTCAACATTAAAGCCTGAGACAATAAAAAATGCTTTGATTACTTGAGACCAAATCATATTTATTATGTTTAAAATATGCCAGCTGTTCATGGTGAGACCGTTAGTCTGAGGGCACTGAGTCCCCTCACTGTGCACACATTACTCAACTTTTCTAGATCTGAGAGGCTCTTATGTAAAATAAATGAGGTGGGAATTGGTATCCAAAATGTCTCTTTAGCTAAAAATTATGCTATTCTCTATAGTCTGTATAAATCAAGTATTTTCATCTTCTTACTTTTAACGTATTTTACAGTAAATAATGTTTCCCTTCATAGCAAAAAGCCCTGAGTGGTAAACATAAGTTTTTTGTTGTTGCTACTGTTGAAAACTTGACTGTAATAGCAACATTTTTCTATGTATCCTGTATTAAAAATGTATGATATGGCACATAATGTAAAAGGAACTGTAATTCCATCTTCACTCAGCTTGATTGAAAGTTTAATGACACTCTACTAAGTTTAATGTTGCTAAAATAAAATAGAAATAAAGTTTCCATCCTTAAAAACCAACATTTTTTTTTCAATTTATATTTTTTATTTTATTTATTTACTTATTTTATTTATTTATTTATTTTGAGACGGAGTCTTGCTCTGTCACCTAGGCTAGAGTACAGTGGTATGATCTCGGCTCACTGCAACCTCCACCTCCCAGGTTCAAGCGATTCTCCTGCTTCAGCCTCCCAAGTAACTGGGATTACAGGCACCCACCACCACTCCCACCTAATTTTTGTATTTTTAGTAGAGATGGGGTTTCACCATCTTGGCCAGGCTGGTCTCAAACTCCTGACCTCATGATCCACCTGTCTCAGTCTCTCAAAGTGCTGGGATTACAAGCGTGAGCCACCATGCCCGGCCTTATTTTTATTTTCTTAAGACAGGGTCTTGCGGTGTCACCCAGGCTGGAGCGCAGTGGCATGATCACAGCAACTGCTAACTACAGCCTTGACCTCCCAGGCTCAAGTGATCGACTTACCTCAGCCTCCTGAGTCCTGGGACCACAGATGCATGCCGCCAGCCTGGCTAATATTTTTATTTTTATTTTTTATAGAAATGGGAACTCCTTACATTACCCAGACTGGTCTTGAACTCCTAGGCTCAAGCAGTCCTCCCGCCTCGGCTTCCCTAAGTGCTGGGATTACAGGCATGAGCCACTGTGCCCGGTGCCAAGGCATCATTTTTATCATTGATAATAAATAAATAATAAAATATAAATAATTGAGCAATTTTTCCATTAATATTTATTAGGCACTCAAAGTTCTGGCACAGTCCCTATTGAAAGGTAGTGATACAGAGCACAGAAAGAATAAGCTATGATATGATAAGGAAATTAGAGTTTCAGCAGAGAAATAAGTAGATAAATATGTTTAAAGCATATTCCAGGAATGTTTGTTTGGGGGAAAGTATATGTCAGGATTCAAGTAATCCTCTTTAAAATATTCTTGCAAAATACCGCATGTAATACTCGTTTGAATATAACTAGATATAGGAAACTCTCTCCAGTGTCTTAACATGCACGTCAAATGATTTCAGTCATTTTCATTCATTTATTTATTAATTCGACTAATATTGACCAAGTATCTACTTGGTGATTTACATTGTTCTAAGTGCTGGGAACACAGCATTAGAACAGACAGGGTCTCTACTCTCATCAAGTTTATATTCCAGAGAATATATATAACTTTTAGCCCAAATGTCACCTTTTTTCAAAATGAAATGTTGTGTCAACTTTTATATCATGGTTTTCCCTAGTTATAAAGTAATTCTTGCTTATTGTAAAACAAACAACAACTATAATATAGAAAATGAAGATGCTTTTGTAGGCCCCCCCCTTGGCATAATCACTGTGAGTAGTTTGTTGTATATACTTAGATTTTTTAAAATATTTTTTTAAATTTCCAAACTGGATCACTCTTCTATAAATGGCTTTTTTCACTTAGCAGCACAGTATACCATGTGTATCTTTCCATCCCGATGCATCTAGATCTAACTCCTCTTTTATACTGGCTGTATAATATAGCATTATAGTTAGACAATTTATTTCAACCATTATTCTATCAGTGGTCATCAAGGTTATTTCCTGTTTCTTCATTATGATTAGTGCTCAGCATTTTGTTTAAAATCTTTGCCTAGCCCAAGACATTTGCAAATTCACATTGTAGGACTTCAAGACAGAGAAAGAGAACTGCTTTGCAGCTGCCTCACTGGCCTGGTGAGACAGAAATTGGGAGTTTAGGGACTTTGAACCGCCAATATCTAAGGGCTTCAGATCTCACAGAAAAGAGGACCATGGAGCAGGGAGCTTGGCGCTCTGCCTGCAATTTCACTTCAAGGCTCTTCTAATTTTTAAGCTGTATATGCTCAGAATAAAAGGCTGAGAAACCGAGCAAAAAGCACGGAGGTGCTTAGAGGCTTAAAATCTAAGGAGTCGTTTCAACAATCTTACCTGTTTTTCTTTCAATTCCTTTTTTGTGGGCGGGGGGGGGTCGAGCAGGAAGAAGGTCTTGAATGCCAAGCTAAAGCCTAGGGGCTAGCAGAAAGTCACCAGAGTCATGAGGGAAATAAGGGCCTAAGAATCAGTTATACAATGTTGGCATTGGAAGGGCCTCTTGTGACTATCTTACCGATGAAGAGACTGCAACACAGCGAGTTGTGCCCCACCTACAGTCACGCATCATCCACAGCAGCAGAATCCCTAATGTAGGCTTACTTAGACGACTGCAAATGCTCAGAGCCCTACTGGCAGTGAGTGTGTGTCTTAGTATGTTTCTGCTGCTATAACAAAATACCTAACACCAGATAATTTGTAAAAGAGAAAAATTTATTTCTTACAGTTTTGGAGGCTGAGAATTTCAATATTAAGGCACCAGTAGATTTGGTGTCTGGTGAGGGTGGCTCTCTGCTTCCAAGATGGTGCTTTGTTGCTGCATCCTCACATGGAGGAAGACAGAGGGCAAAAGGGCAAAAAGGGTCTACCTGGTTTCCTTAACCCCTTCACTTTTTTTTTTTTTGAGATGGACTCTGTCACCCAGGCTGGAGTGCAGTGGTGAGATCTTGGCTCACTGCAACCTCTGCCTGCCGTTTCAAGCGATTCTCCTACATTAGCCTCTCAAGTAGCTGGGATTACAGGCATGCACCAACACACCTGGATAATTTTTCTATTTTTAGTAGCGATGGGGTCTCACCATGTTGGCAAAGTTAGTCTGGAACTCCTGACCTCAAACAATCCACCCACCTTGGGCTCCCAAAGTGCTGGGATTACAGGCGTGAGCCACCATGCCCAGCTCCTTGACCCCTTTTCTGACAGCACTGTTCCCATTCATGTCCCATTCATGAGGGGACAGCTGTCAGAACTCCCTAAGACCTCCTAAAAACCCTACCTCTTAATATTGTCACTTAGGGGTTTCAGTTCCAATATACGAATTTTGGAGGGACACATACATTCAGACCATAGCAGTGCACAAGTGTGGGTCAGAGGCAAGGAGAGGTCTTGCCAAAAGTGGGTATGTGTGAGTTGAAATGAAGAAAGGATGTTGGGAGCCTGGAAATGGAGAGAGAGCAGGGAGAAAGCCCCAATATGAGAACAGAACTTCAGAATTTTTCCTCAGGGAAGAATATAAAAGAGGAGACCTATGATCAGAAAACCACCATGTCTGAGTCTAGCTGGGGACCACGGTGAGGGGGGATAAGGTAGATGATTACTTTGGGATCTGTTGTGTCCCATGGACTGGGGAGACATGGAGGTGGAGATGGCCAGTGGGCAGTTGGAAATGTGGGTTTGGAGTTTAAAAGAGAAATTAGGGCTTTTTCCTATTCCAATTTATGCCTTCCTTCATTTCTTCCCTTTATAAATTTGAGGATCAAATATGTAGTCATAGTTGAAGCTATGGAAATAGATGGTAAAAATGCATATAGAAAATAATTTTAAAGTATATGTGTATACTAATATATGTATAAGTATATGGCATATACTAATATGTTTATTATGCCTCACATGCTGACTCATGCCTATAATCCCAGCACTTTGGGTGGCTGAGGTAGGTGTATCACCCAAGGTCAGGGATTCAACACCAGCCTTGCCAACATGGCAAAACCCCATCTCTACTAAAAATACAAAAAATTAGTCAGGGGGTGGTGGCACATGCCCGTAATTCCAGCTACTCAGGAGGCTGAGGCAGGAGAATTGCCTGAACCTAGGAGGTGGAGGTTGCAGTGAGCCAAGATGTTGCCACTGCACTCCAGCCTGGGCGACAGAGCAAGACTCTATCTGAAAAAAAAAACGAAAAGAAAAGAAAAGAAAAGTTAAAAAACGCTACTAATAGCTTTCATTACTTTGAGATACGTTCCATCAATACCAAGTTTATTGAGGGTTTTTAGCATAAAGGGCTGTTGAATTTTGTCAAAGGCTTTCTCTGCGTCGATTGAGATGATCATGTGGTTTTTGTTTTTGGTTCTGTTTATGTGG
>JAPYYA010003244.1:0-13085 GCA_028533165.1 Leontopithecus rosalia | reverse complement strand
CTCGGAGTTCCCGTATTGTATTCTTCATTTCCCTTAATTCACTTATATTCCTCTCTAAGTTGTCTATTCTCATTAGAATTTCGTCAAACCTTTTTTTAAAGTTCTTAGTTTCTTTACGTTGGGCTACAACATGTTCTTTGAACTCACAGAAGTTTCTTATTATCCATCGCCTGAAGCCTGATTCTGTTATTGGGATGCGCTCGTTCTTCATCAAGCCTTGTTCCATTGTTGATGTGGAACTGTGATCATCTTTAGAGGGAGAGGCGTTCTGATTTTGAGTATTCTCAGCCTTTTTACGCTGGTTTCTTCCCATCGTTGTAAATTTATCCTCCTGCCGTCTTTGAAATTACCAACTTTCAGATTAGGTCTCTTGAGTGGACGTCCTAGTTGTTAGTTCCCAGGGCCAGAACAGCGGTGTTAAGACTGATGGTGTTTTTCTGCCCAGGCTTCTCCTGTCTGGCTTCCTTCTTGTGTCCGTAATAGGCGACTGCCTTCCCGGAGCTCCAAACCTCGGTCAGTAGGGGAACCAGTCCCGCTTACTCTGCGCCAAGAGCTGCCACGCCGAGATGCCGGCACAACCGCTGTGCCAGCCTCAGGAGTCGTGTTAGGGACCCGTGTGGCTCCTCCAAACCTTGGTCAGAAGGGCAGCCAGCCCCGTTTACTCTGCTCCGAGAGCTGCCGCGCCGAGGTGCCGGTGAAACTACTGCTCCAGCCACAAGAGTCGCACTGGTGACACGCATGGCTCCTCCACTGGGAATCTTCTGCTCTTGAGCGACCAGAATTTGTCTGAAAGTGTGGCGTCCTCTAGTTCTATGAGCTTTAACTGCGAGCTGCAATCCCGAGATGTTAGCGATCGGCCATCTTGGATCGTTCTGGGGCATTTTCTTTATGTATATTTTTATTTGAGTGGAAGGACCCACTTATTTAAAACTCTTCCTCTGGAAGAAAAAAAACCTCCATTCTCAATAGACTTCTGAAATAAAATTTACTGGGCTCTGCCACAAGAGCATCAAAATGTCTGATCTAGACTACACCCATGGCAAATATAACAGCCACTTAATTTGCTCCAGTCCCCTCTGTGCCACTAAATTACAGTGTAGGGTATTTTAATACATTTGTGTGTGCCTGGAGGCCCAGTGGCCCACAATCCCATTAATGAAATAGGTAATAGGTAAAAATAAACATTGGCCTTCAGCCACACAGTTCTGCTGTTTCACCAGTCAGTTAAAGGTAACTGTAAAAGAGTCTTTAAAATCACTCAAGTGCTAATTGCATTCTACTTGCCCAGATAGAAAATGCTGATTGATCTTAAAACAGGTCAGAAATTTGGTCACTCGGCCTTGCATTTCTTGATGCTAATCTTTTTTTTTTTTAAATGGTTTCACCATTGGTTATATGTGGAATCCTTTTGAAGTCTTATTTAAACAAAGATTAAAACTTTTGTTACTTGTAAAAATGCCTCCCACCCTGGTACCTTATTTGTTCCTGTTAATCTGTGTTTCAAATGTGACTGATAATCTATATCCCAGGCTGATTAATGTGGTTCACTAATCTGCCTTTACTATTAAGTACTGTGCTGTTGACTTTCAGCCTGTTGTATTTGCATTAGAGTTCTTTTTTTATTATCAAAATTATGATTATACCCTTCTGTGTCCTTCTTGAAGTTTTCATTCTTCACCACCATCTTTCTGATGAACCCAATCTAAGTCTCTCACGGTTTTAAATTTTATGCAAGGATTTTATGCCACTGTTGTGAACTAATATCTATGGAGAGGGTATTGAAGTTCCTTCAAGATACTCAACCACAGCTAAAAATATCCTTTGATGTCAGGCATCTGTGTTTTATATTAGCTGTCAGATTATCTATTACATTAGTCAGTAATGGCATGAACGGTATAGTTACCATGTTTGCTTGCAGGGAGTAACAATAAATACAGTTCAAATTGGAAATCCCATGGGGCCTTTGGCAGTTATGCCTCAGTTCTCTTTTTGGCATTCCCAGTTGACATTTTGGTACCTTTTTTTTTCTTTCCTGGTAATACATCCTGCTTTTATCTCTTATCTTAATTGCCACCACTTCCCCTGTCTCTAGGAGTTCTTCACTTCCTGAGACTAACTCTCAAATACAATGCTGGTTCCCATCCTTAGCTGCAGAGTAGCGCTCAGTAGGCAGCCAACCCTCTCACAAAGGGGACAGGCAGAAGATAACAAAATGATACCCATGGGGAATATCACAACATTGAGGTTCCTCTGAAGATTTTTTGTCAAATTGCCCACTACTGTTTCCAAAAGAAGAGTGAAATACAGTTATAAATTGCTCTGTTTATTTGAAAGTGGCACAAGGTTACTGCAAAAGAAATAAAAGGTGCATCCATGATGTAACCCTAACATTCAGAACATAAGAACCATGAAATATGTTAGGCATATGAAACCTGGTGAGAGCTGAGGTCCATTGAGGCAACAGAACTATACAACTCCTGCCTGGGAAGGGCTCGTAGGGACCCTTGGGACTATGGCCTAGAAAGGCACCTGTCACTTCCTCTGAGGGACTGCATCAGGTTTCCACATGAAGCCTTCAGAATGATATTTTAGTTTATAGTAGGAGCAGGCATGACATTTTAGTTTGGTTTCTGTTCATAGCTTTAGTTTTCATGGGTCCTGGCCCACCCCGACAATTACAGGGCCTGGGCCATGACTGCAATAGAGGTTCACATACCATATGTCTAAATACTTAAAAGTTATAAATCAAGCTAGCAAAATTGTTAAATAAAATATGTCCTATTATCCCACAGTGTCAAATATACTTTTATAATGATAAAATTTAAAAATACATATAAAATTATGGGTTTTTTTAAATGACTAAGTGCCAGTAACTATCAAAAATGACAATTTTCATCATTATTATGCATGTCTGTATGTTCTGTTCATGGGCCAAAGATATTATATATAATTCATAGATTGTTATATATTAGTTCCATAAAAATTTGTTTCCCTTCCTTTCGGCAAAATGACTTCCTAAGTTATTTTTTATAAGAGTTTTACAGTATATATTCTATTGATAGCATTGCTAAATTAGACACATTTCTTCTTCTTTTCCTTTTTTTTTTTTTTTTTGAGACAAGGTCTGGCTCTGTCACCCAGGCTGGAGTGCAGTGGCGTGTGATCTCGGGTCACTGCAACCTCTGCTTCCTGGGCTCAAGCCATCCTCTCACCTCAGCCTTCTGAGTAGCTGGGACCACGGGCACACACCACCATGCCTGGCAAATTTTTGTATGTTTTGTAGAAATGGGGTTTCTCCATGTTGGCCAGGCTGGTCTTGAACTCCTGACCTCAAGCTACCCACCTACCTTGGCCTCCCAGAGTGCTGGGATTATAGGCATGAACTATTACACCATTGCAGCAGGTCTGGATAAATTTCTTAAGTCCTTGTAATTCTTGCTTTTTTTTTCTTCTTCCTCTCTCTTTCTCTGTCTCTCTCTCTCTCTCTCTCTCTCTCTCTCTCTCTCTCTCTCTCTCTCTCTCTCTTTCTTTTTTCTTTCTTTTCTTTTTTTTTGACAGGGTCTCATTCTGTCATCCAGGCTGCAGTGCAGTGACATGTCCTTGGCTCACCACAACCTCTGCCTCTGCATTCAATCAATTCTCCCACCTCAGCTTCCCAAGTAGCTGAGACTACATATCTGGGAATAGAGGTGCTAGCCACCATGCCCTGCTATAATTCTTACATTGTAAAACTAATTTTAATTTGGAGAAACTTCACTCCCTGGAGCCAGTGGAGCTATAGTTATCAATAAAATTCCTAAAGTGATACTTAAATTTGTAAATAAACTAAGAATTTTACATGCCATGTTAAAACACAGAAATGGGATCATATATGACAAATAATTATTATTGCAGAATATGTTACAGAATATTATAATTTAGTCATATAAATTAGTATCATGCTTCATACATTATCCTAGGTTTGTACAAATTTAAGAATAATATGAATTGTTTAACATGTTAATTTTCTTGGGCTACTGGAAAGTATCACGAACTGCATGGCAAAACGATAGAAGTTTAGTATCTCATAATTCTGGAGGCTAGAAGTATGAGATCAATGTATTCATGGGATAAAGAGTGTGCATAGAACCCTTCGCCTCTTGGGATCTGACAATGAGTTCTCGCACAATGTAACTAAAATCTTCGACATCCACTGCTGTGACCAGCACTGTTCTGGCCCAGGGAACATTTCTCTACATGTCTTGTCCTCTGTCCTTGGAAAAGAAGGTGACCACAACCGCATACTGTCAAAGTTTTGTGTATTGTGACACTGCCAGTGGAGGAAATGAACACTTCTTAGAACCCAGGAAAAACTGCAGTGGCAGAACCACTTCAGCAGGAGAAAAGATAGATTAACCAATTTGTCAAATTCTCCCTCTCAGTTTGAATGCAGAAGATTCTTGCACAACAAACTTCATTCCCAATATTACCAAACATCCATTTTCATTATATTGCAACCAGTGTTTCTGAAAGTGCTCACAGATGAGAATAACATTTGCAAGAGTTTTGTAAGGCTGAGAAAAACTTTGCAATATCAAGTGTTATGAGTTGAACTGTGTTCTCCTCAAATAGGTATCTTGAAGTCCTAATTTCCAAGTACCTCATAATGTGACACTATTTGGAAATATGTCTTTACAGAGATAATCAAGTTAAAATGAGGTCCTCACGGTGGATCCCAATACAATATGACTGGTGTCCTTATAAAAAGGGGAAATTTAGGGCTACACATATAGGAAGGATATCATGTGAACACAAAGACAGGTTGGGGAGATGCGTCTATAAGCCAATGAATACAGAAAAATTCTGGCAAATTTCTAGAACTTCTAGTTCTGATATTGGCCTCAGAATACATTGGGAAGTATTCTTTTATCTTCCATTTTTTAAGAAGACTTTTTAAGGGATTTTTGTTAATTATTTAAATATTTGGTATAATCACCAGAGAAGTAATTTGGGACTGAATTTTTCATTGTAGAAAGTTTTAAAATTACTGGTTCAACTTTCTTACTTGTTATAGGGCTATTCAAGTTTTCTATTTCTTCTTGAGTCAGTTTTGGTAGTTTATGTCTTTCTAGAAATTTTTCCATTTCATCTACATTATCTAAGTTATTTTATTCCTTTATCATTCTCTTAATTTCGGTAACATCAGTAATGATAGTCCATTTTTCATTCCTAATTTTAATAATTTGTGTCTTTTTTCCCCCCTTGGTCAGACTGGCTGTCTAACTAAAGTTTTGCCAGTTTAGTAGGCAAAGAACTAACTTTTGTTGAAAACTGGACATTTAAATAGTGTACTATGACAACTGTTAAAATAAGATTGCCTCTCCTCTGATGTTGCTGTGTGTTATTTTTGCTATTTGTTTAGTGAATTTCCTGAACTAATTTTGTATAGCCTGTATTCTTTGTCATGTACTCCCTTTAAAGAGAGAAATCTTAGCCAGGTGCAGTGGCTCACACCTGTAATCCTAGCACTTTGAGAGGCCAAGGTGAGCGGATCATGAGGTCAGGAGTTCAAGACCAGCCTGACCAACCTGGTGAAATCCCATCTCTACTAAAAATATAAAAATTAGCCAGGCATAGTGGCTTGGGCCTGTAATCCCAGCTATTCAGGAGGCTAGGGCAGGAGAATCACTTGAACCTGGGAGGTGGACATTGTAGTAAGCCGATATCTCACCACTGCACTCCAATCTGGGTGACAGAGTGAGACTCCATCTCAATGAGAGAGAGAGAGAGAGAGAGATATCTCTACTCAGTCTAGTAACCAGTTCATCATTAGACAGAAATTTCCCTAAACCAGTAAGTCTCCTACCCTTTGGCAAGAGGTTTAAGAAAATTTCTGTCCAATCATTAACTGAGGAACTCCAAATTCATCCTGCCTCCTCTAGTGACTGCTGGGCTCCTAGTTTTCATGGTTACTGCAGAACTTGAGAGAGGAAAATGGGAATAGGGCAAATTAAGCCATAAAATTCCATTCATAACAAGCATTAACTTTTTTTTTTCCTATCTATCACTCTCTCACCTGTCTTACAACATATAAGAAATCCTAACATGGGACTTGGTATATAATTAGCATTGAATGAATTTAAGTTTTCTTTCTTTTTTTTATCTTCTGTGGTCTGCAGAATCAGTCTATAAAAAGGACATGATAAAAAATAAAATAAAGTATCTATCTCATAGGGTTGTTAAGAAGATTAAATGACATAAGATGATGCATATATACAGCTAGCACTGTACCTGACACATATTAGGAGTTTGATAATATTACTAATATTATCATCATCAATGTTATCTGAGCAAAAAGGCTATGCCTTTTTTCCAGCCAGAGTTCTTCTGTTGGATAATATTCCCAGCTGTGAACCCCAACCAGAGACCTTGAAGCCTTTATTTTCTTTTCTCTCATTGGCCTTTGGCTAAAGTCCCTTTCTGCAGAGAGCAAAGTGACCAGCTTTTGATGAATTATTTTCCTCTTTTATCCATTTCCAAGTGTTAACCATAGTGAAGAAGTGTAGCTGGGTGCTAGCCCAACCGAATAAGTGATAATGTAATATCCAACCCAAGATAAACTCAAGGATAACTTTCAACACAGCTACTGAGGCAGTTGAGGGGTGAGGCATCTTGTAGAGTGGAGACCAGGAAGTCACTTGGCAGCTGGGCCAGGACACAAAGGGCTGTTGCTCCAGTGAAGCAGCTAACCTCCATCTCTTCATCAAACCACCCTAGACTCAGCACTCTGCAGAGAAGGAGCAGATGGATGGAATGTGTGGAAAGATTAGATAAGAAGGATTTCCCAATCCAGTAAGGGAGTAAGCAAAAGTACAGAAGGTTGAGAAGCCAAACTCTTATGTCCCAATCCACCCCCATCACTCAACAATCCCCACTGTGTGAATAAGGTGTGGAAAGGTTCCAGTTAAAACAGTACTTGTGAATATTGGCAAGGGGTATCTTTGTGTGTATGGCACATGTAAAGGGAGAAGGGTGAAGATACATCCTTGCCTTCTAGGAGTACACTTTCTGAGAGCTTGTTCACCAGGCTGTGAGCTTCTCAGTCTGTTTCTCACAGTCTATTAGTAATGAATGTATCTTCCACTTAGCACTGCAGCTAGTACATAGTACATGCTCAACAACTGTGTGTTAAATTGAATGTTGAAAGTCTGCATCCTGAAAGCTTTTCTTCACAAATGACAAGGTTTTTATTTGTTTGACACATTTTTACCAAGTTTTTTCTGTGTTTCCGATCTTTTGATTAGCTGTTTTTAAGTCAAGAAGTGGGTGTCAGCAACAAAACCAGTCAAAAGTCCTCATTCTACATCATTTACACTTTCCCTTCCTGCATTTATAAGTTTTAGTATCAGCTTCTACAGTAGGTTCCAGAACAAGTAGTGCTCAAGGAATGGAGAAAATGTCTGCTCCAACCCTGGCTGTAGATGAACCAAAAAAACCCAGATAAATCAATGTGTAGTTTAGAGTAGTGCTTCTCAAATTGTAATGTGCATATAGATCACCTGGGGTTGTTAAAATGCAAATTCTGAAAGAGCCGGTCTGGGAGGGGGCCTGAGACTGCATTTCTTACACTCTCCCAGCGGGTGCTAATACTGCTGGTTCACACACTTAGAGAAGCAGGGGTTTAGAGAAGAGGTGCCTGGCTGGACGTTAGTTCTTTCTGTATAATTCACTAGCCAGTGACCCTGGGCAAATTGCTTACTTTCTCTAGGCCCCAAGTTTCTTTATTTGTAAAGTGATGCACTTGAGCTCAAGGTCTTTTACGATTTTTTTCTATCTACATTTTATGACTAATTGAAACTCACTATTTCTTCTATTATAGTAAGATTTTTTTCATTGCTCTGAATTTCATGCAATTTGCTCCTAGATTCTCTTTCCCTACCTTGAGGTGTTAATGACCTTCTTTTATCTGTCAGTAAGTTCTATCCTTCACATTCTAAACAAGGTCTTATCTAGTTAGTTTCAAACAGTGTGAAAGATTTTCACAGGGAACTCCTACCTGGAAACTCTCTCTCAAATTCTGAAGTGGTTGTGGTATTGTGCCCTCCTGGGTGCTGAGGAAATTACTGTTCCTTTTGCTGGTCAATAGAAGACTCTACTTGCCTCCTGTTCTCCCTGTGTTTCTTCACTAGGCTCCTGCTAGGTCGGGTGAGTGCCTGCGTTTTAAATCAAATGAAAGGATTGCAGCAGGAGGCAGTGTGGTGATGGATGCAGCCTCCCAATGTCTTCACATGGGTGTTTTTAAAGCACTGACCTTGTTACCTGACTGGTGGGCTCCAAAGGCTGATAAGAAAATAGGATCTCTGGCTTTGCACGTGTGACTTATGAATGCAGGTTCGTTATTGATTCATCACATCTTGTACACTAATAGAGCTTTTTGAAGGAAACAACTAAATCTCACAACAAGCATAGCTAATGAAATGTTATGAATACTCTTGATGATGTTAAAGGGTGGCTAAGCATAATGATCAGTTCTTTGCATAAATGATGCATGTAATTAGCCTTTGACTTTGTAGAGGAGGAAAGACTTTCCCCTACCCTCTTAGGTCTGTGGCTGGAGCCTATTAAATGAATTATCAAAAGACAGATTAACAGAATTTAAAAAATACACATTTTTTTGAAGTTAATATTTTTACATGACACAGGGGTTTTCTTAGAAAGAAATAAAACCCCAAGGGCTCATATACCATTGTAGCCAAGAATGATAAATTGTGGGGAGATGATAAGACAAAGGAAAAAGAGGTTTGGGATAGGGTGGTAAGTTGAGGGAAAGTGACTAGAAAATGCGTGGAGGAAACTAATAGAAGAGAAGGGTTATGTTAGCAAGGTTTGTTTGTACAGATTCATCTCATCATCAACTCATTATCTTCTGTGGCAAGAATGTTTTCTTCTTCATGGTTTAGGGAGGAGATCTTCCTCACAGGAAATTTATGCCCTGATTTTTGCTAGAAAGGAGGAAGACAGAAAGCCCTTCCTGAATCTTTTGTCTCTCAATTGCCTTCAGCCCCAAATTATGAATATGCCAGTGAAGCATAATGTGGGATGGCATATTCTAATCCCCCGCACCGTTCAGTCTAATGTACAGGATTCTTCTGTCTTTGCTAAGCCTCTGGTCTTGGTCAGTGTCAATGTTTACAATTTTATCTAATTGCTCTCCTTCTTTTAAAACAATTTTTAAAAATTTTGTTTATGGATAGTTTAACATCTGTTGTTCTCCTCTCTCTGTCTCTCTCTCCCATAAACACCCAAACATACTCATTCACACATTCACACATGCTCCAAAAGCAACAGCAGCTGAGGTCTCATTATCTAGGGCAGTGGTTCTCAACTCAGTCTTGACCTTAGATTCACCCAGGGAGCTTTATACATTGCATATACCTGGGCTCCACCCTAATTAAGTTAAATCAGAATCTCTCAGAGTGATGCCCAGTCATATTTTATCAAATCACCCCATTTGATATCATGTTCATGCAACCAGATTTGAGAAGGACCCTCTCCCATCTCCCTTCTCACCTAAAGGTAACTTGCATTAGTCCAGCTCTACCTCTCTCTCTCTCTCTCTCTATCTATCTATCTATCTCTGCCCAAACACCATATTGTAGATACCAAAGGAATTGCAGCAGCAGAAACTCTGTGCCTGGATGGTGACATGCATACTGCATTATCAGGGTCCAGTCAGGAAAGCAGAATAAATTCTAGACCACTTAACACAGGGACTTTAATGTAGTGGATTGGTTACACAAGTGACGAAGTTTGCCAAAACAAACAAGAAATGGTTTTGCAGCATCAGCAAAAGACAGAGGCCCCAGCTACACCTAGGCTGTAGGGAAAAACAGAAGGGGTAGTTTTACCAGTGCCCAGGTTTAGGGTCATCTTTGGAGGCTTGATTGGCAGCATGTCTGTTCTTTGGGTGCTAGAGTCATGAGAAGATGCTTCTACTGCTGGGTTATCACTGAAGGTAAAAAGAAGGGAGAGAAACAACTTGGCTGCTCTCTTCCTGCCCACTTTCAAATGCCAACCAGTTTCTCCCATTAGGGGAATGCTGCAAGAAACTGTATGACACAAGGAGCCTGAGAATCACAGCCTGCAAAGGTCTACCCTGCTCAGCCAAGCAGGAAATTGGCAAGGAAAAGATCTGAAGACAAATAGGCCCTGCAACAGCTCTCATCCCCTGGCTTGATTTCCATGCCCTAGAAAGCTGGGCCTGGAGGCAGCCTTGGAGAAACAGGCTGGGAGAAGATAAAGCATTCAAAGCTGCAACTCCTGCCCAGCCTTCAGGTAAAATCATTCAGTGGACAGTCTGGATTGTGGAACTGAGGCCTGGTGCAAAGGTCAAGGCTGAGGGGACAGACATGATGGTACATTTGGCTAAGTTGGTGGACAAAGCTTTGAAGGGAGTGAAACTCCACAAGAAAAACTAAAAAGGAACAGGAATAAGCAGACCTCATATTTATAGTACTGTCTGTAATTTTTAGAATATTTTTTCTTATCTCCTTTGATCTTACAGCCATCTAATAGCTTTGACTAGGTACCCTGGTGTTTTTGTTTTCTATCTAGCACAATAAAAAAGTTGATAAATCATCATACCTTTGCTCTTTTTCATAACAAGTACTTTTTAACTGTGTAGAGGAGTGCTCTGATCTAGACCTCAATATATATGAACTCTTGAAGTCTAGAAACAGAGAAAATAAACTTGTAGATATTTGCTTCTTGGAACTCCAAAGACAGAATTTGCTAACTGTGGTAAACACTAAGTGCTACTCTGTGCCAGGCATTTTTATAAAACTTTGAACAAGAATTGATGGACTGCGAGTTCCCCATTTACTCACTCAAGGAGACTCAGCAAAGGATGAAGTTTTGATTTGAGCCCATGCAGATGGACTCCAGGGCTCAGACTTTGGCCAGTCTGCTATACAGTCTGCCCTTATTGTGGGGAGATGATCAGTTGATGAACTCTGACCTAAATTACACATTTAGTCACCTTAAGTGTTTGTTTGCCGAAAGGACTCACAACACTCAAGTAGTTTATCCTCATGGGGTTTTTTTTTACAGATGAGGGAAACAACACAGTAACAGCAGAAGACAGATAGGTAATGCAGGGGTCCCAGAGACAGCAGATACAAGCTTCTTTATCCTCCTAAAACTGGGTTGCACAGGGCACTCTTTATCTGCAGGTCTTGGACCTTTATTGGCATACATGTGCAAAACTTGGATTCCAAGAAATCCAGTAGTGGAGGTCATATAGTGAGCCAATTGCATGGGCACGTTCCAGCCGTGTGACATACACCTCAATGATTGAAGCCCCAAGACAGGTGCAAATCATACATCCAATTATTATTACTAAATAATGCTGAATGACTGATATAGCCTATGCCAAACAACTTCAAAACTCACAGTTTCAGAGCATCACTTACCTTTAGTAAATACATTTCATAGTGATTGCCGATAGTGATTCTGAAGATTAGTCTGCTGTCAATTCAGGCCAGCTGGGATCACCCTGTGCTTTTCAACCCTCTTGGCCTTGCTTAGTATGTAAGTCAGGAACCCAGTGCTAAAACTTGAACAATGGTGAGGTCATCCAGGTATAAATACTTGCCACTGGGATGCGACGTGTTCCATAGATAATAAGAAAATTATCATGATTCAGTCATTACAAATGTCTGTTCCTTCAGGGGATGGCCTGGTATTGCGGTGGCTAACTTCTGATGTTCTTGCCTTCTACTAATTATTCTAAGACTGGCGGGTTAGCTGTTCTATGTGCTTACATGAAACCCCAATTTTCTCTCAAGTCCATTAAAATATAGCATGAAGGAATGCTGTGATACTTGTCTGTGTCTCTAGAGCAATGCTGTCCACTAGAAACATCATACAGGACACATATGTAATTTTAAACTCACTTTTAGGCCAGATATTTAAGGTTAGTCAAGTGAAGCAGTGAGAGTGGAGAAGGAACAGCGAAGTCTGCAACTGGTTGTGATCATTCAGTTGTAAACACTACTGCACTCGGACTAGCCTTAAGATACATTTTAAAAAGTTAAAAGAAACACATAAAATTAATTTTAATATATATTTCAATTAACCTAACGTATCTAAAATATTATCATTTCTTTTTTTTAATTTTTTTAACTGCATTTTAGGTTTTGGAGTACATGTGAAAACATGCAAGATAGTTACATAGGTACACACGTGGCGGTGTGATTTGCTGCCTTCCTCTCCTTCACGTATATCTGGAATTTCTCCCCATGCTATTCCTCCCAAACTCCATACCCCCAGCTGTCCCGCCCCTATTCCCCCCAACAGACCCCAGTGTGTAGAGCTCCCCTCCCTGTGTCCATGTGTTCTCATTGTTCAACACCTGCCTATGAGTGAGAACATGTGGTATTCAATTTTCTGTTCTTGTGTCAGTTTGCTGAGAATGATGTTCTCCAGATTCATCCATGTCCCTACAAAGGACACGAATTCATCATTTTTGATTGCTGCATAATATTCCATGGTGTATATGTGCCACATTTTCCCAGTACAGTCTATCATCGATGGGCATTTAGGTTGGTTCCAGGTCTTTGCTATTGTAAACAGTGTTGCAATGAACATTTGTGTGCATGTGTCCTTATAGTAGAATGATTTATAATCCTTCGGATATATTCCCAGTAATGAGACTGCTGGGTCAAATGGAATTTCTCTTTCTAGGTCCTTGAGGAATTGCCACACTGCCTTCCACAATGGTTGAACTAATTTACACTCCCACCAACAGTGTAAAAGTGTTTCTATTTCTCCACATCCTCTTCAGCATCTGTTGTCTCCAGATTTTTTAATGATTGCCTTTCTAACTGGCGTGAGATGGTATCTCAATGTAGTTTTGATTCGCATTTCTCTCAGGACCAGTGATGATGAGCATTTTTTCATATGTTTGTTGGCCTCATGTATGTCTTCTTTTGTTAAGTGTCTGTTCATTATCCTTTGCCCACTTATGAATGGGTTTGTTTTTTTTTTTTTTCTTGTAAATCTGTTTGAGTTCTTTGTAAATTCTGGATATCAGCCCTTTGTCAGAT
>JAPYYA010003243.1:0-13085 GCA_028533165.1 Leontopithecus rosalia | reverse complement strand
GCAATTCTCCTGCCTCAGCCTCCCGAGTAGCTGGGATTACAGGCGTGTGCCACCATGCCCAGCTAATTTTTTGTATTTTTAGTAGAGACGGGGTTTCACCATGGTGACCAGGATGGTCCCGATCTTTTGACCTCGTGATCCACCCGCCTCGGCCTCCCAAAGTGCTGGGATTACAGGCTTGAGCCACCGCGCCCGGCCCAGAAACACTGTTTTAAAAGTGGCTTCACTTTTTTACATTCTGTCAATCAAAGAAGGATGGGATTCATAAATCTGGAAAGGAGAGCTTTATTGCTTATGAAGTGTGGTGGCCTGCAGGTGACATCCTGAAGCAGAGACCTCTGCTGGAAGCCAGAAACAGGCGCTTTGAGGGAGGGGCAAAGAAAATAGGAAATTACGCTGATCAGGGTGGTGCAATATACATATTCCATAAACTGTAGGAGGAGTGTGCAATTGAGCTTCATGCCTCTTCATGTTCCAAAAATGGCAAGGATCGAGGGTCGAGTTTTCAAGCTCTCTCACATATAAAGGTGAAGCAGAGGACATGAAAACCCTTACTGTGAGTCAGATGCAGGGATTCACACGTGTAATCCCCACACTTTGGGAGGCTGAGGTGGGCAGATCGCTTGAGCTCAGGAGTTCAAGACCAGCCTGGGCAACATAGTTAGACCCTGTTTCTACAAAAAAATACACACAAAAAATTAGCCAGGCATGGTGGCATGGGCTTGTGGTTCCTGCTATTCAGGAGGATTGCTTGAACCCGGGAGGTGAAGGCTGCAGTAAGCTGAGATCGCGCCACTGCACTCCTGCTTGGGTGACAGAGCAAGACCCTTTCTCAAAAAAGAAAGAAAACCTGGCCGGGCGCGGTGGCTCAAGCCTGTAATCCCAGCACTTTGGGAGGCCGAGACGGGTGGATCACGAGGTCAACAGATCAAGACCATCCTGGTCAACATGGTGAAACCCCGTCTCTACTAAAAATACAAAAAATTAGCTGGGCACAGTGGCGCGTGCCTGTAATCCCAGCTACGCGGGAGGCTGAGGCAGGAGAATCGCCTGAACCCAGGAGGCGGAGGTTGCGGTGAGCCGAGATCGCGCCATTGCACTCCAGCCTGGGTAACAAGAGCGAAACTCCGTCTCAAAAAAAAACCAAAAAACCCTCTACTGTGCATTCTCCATAGATCTACCAGAACCACTCTGTTTGGTGATCTCTCATCAGGCAAAGAAAGAGGAGCAATGCTAGGTGTTTGGTTGAGGTCAGTGGTGGAATCTCTTTTTTTTTTTTTGAGACGGAGTTTCGCTCTTGTTACCCAGGCTGGAGTGCAATGGCACGATCTCGGCTCACCGCAACCTCCGCCTCCTGGGTTCAGGCGATTCTCCTGCCTCAGCCTCCCGCGTAGCTGGGATTACAGGCACGCGCCACCATGCCCAGCTAATTTTTGTATTTTTAATAGAGACGGGTTTTCACCGTGTTGACCAGGATGGTCTCGATTTCTTGACCTCGTGATCCACCCGCTTCGGCCTCCCAAAGTGCTGGGATTACAGGCGTGAGCCACCGCGCCCCGCCATCTTTTCTTTTTTTAGATTCAGTCTCCGTAGAGACTGTCAAAAATCGCCAGTGCCGACTATGTTTCGAGTCGCCATGGTGGGGCATTGGGAAAAGTTTTCAATTAGCAATGATCGTGCCTCGGACCAGCCTCTTCAGCTTTGATACTGCCCCTGCGCAAAGCTAGGGCTGGAATCTTGAAAGGGCTGAGATTACAGTAGTGAGCCACTGCGCCAAGTCTTTTTTTTTTTTTTTTTGGAGACAGGTCTCACTTTGTCACCCAGACTGGAGTGCTGTGGCACCATCACTGCTCACTGCAGCTTCAGCCTCCTGGATTCAAGTGATCCTCCCACCTCAACCCCCAAGTAGCTAGGACTACAGGTGTGTGCCACCATACCTAGCTAATTTGTTTACGCTTTTATACAGAAGGGGTTTTACCATGTTGCCCAGGTTTGTCTCAGACTCCTGGACTCAAGCGATCCTCCCACCTCAGCCTCCCAAAGTGCTGGGATTACAAGCATGAGCCACAGTATCTGGTCAACAACTTGTTTTTTTATTTTTGTTTTTGAGACGGAGTTTCGCTGTTGTTACCCAGGCTGGAGTGCAATGGCGCAATCCCGGCTCACCGCAACCTCCGCCTCCTGGGTTCAGGCAATTCTCCTGCCTCAGCCTCCTGAGTTGCTGGGATTACAGGCACGCACCACCATGCCCAGCTAATTTTTTGTATTTTTAGTAGAGACGGGGTTTCACCATGTTGACCAGGATGGTTTCGATCTCTCGACCTCGTGATCCACCCACCTCGGCCTCCCAAAGTGCTGGGATTACAGACGTGAGCCACTGCGCCCGGCCAACAACTTATTTTTAAAAATATATGCATTGGCGGGGCACCGTGGCTCATGCCTATAATTCCAGCACTTTGGGAGGCCAAGGCAGGAGAGTTGCTTGAGGTCAGAAGTTTGAGACCAACCTGGTCAACACAGTAAGATACCCATCTCTAAAAAAGAAAAAAACAAAACAGAGTTCTGTCTGTCTTGTAATCCTCTCCTCATTGCAGGGGTAACTATATCCTGATTTTGCCATTTATCCTTTTCCACAGGTCTTTATATTTTTACAATGTTTATGTGTGTCCATATATGTGTTTGTATATTTTCATGAATATTTTATGCTTCACAGAGATAAAATTACATTGTATGTATCCCATGCTGAGACATGTCATGCAAGTCCGCTTATTTTCAGTGCAGCATAATCTGTTCGTTGTGTGAATATACTAAAGTGGCACAGTTATCCATTCAAAAGGCAAATCTGGTCATGTCAGTCTCCTACCTAAAACACCTTAGCAGTTATCCACTGCTCTGAGGTTAAAGACTACAGTCTAGGCCTGGCTTGATTTCAGGTTCCTTCTAAACCAAAGGCTCATAAGCCCCTTTCCCTTCTATTAATCAGCTCTTACTCATTCTTCAGATCTCGGCTCAAGTTTGCTTCTTGGGAAAGTCTTTCTAAACATCTCCACCACACCCACTAGGTCAGTCTTCTGTGCTTTCATAGCACAGCAATCTTTCCTTTCCGCCCTTGCCGGAACAAAAAATCACGATTTAATTCATGAGAGCTTGGAGAGGCCGTATCTCTTGCTCACAGTTGCATCTCCAGGGACATACAGAGCACGCAGCATGCAGTAAGTGCTCAATAAAACTTTGCTGGGCGCAGTGGCGTGATCATGCCTCTAACCCTACCCAGTGAAGGCTGAGGTAGGGTCACCTGAGATCAGGAGTTTGAGACGAGACCGACCAACCCAGTGAAACCCTGTCTCTACTAAAAATACAAAAAATTAGCCAGGCACGGTGGTGGGTGCCTGTAATCGTATCTACTGGGGAGGCCGAAGCAGAAGAGTTGCTTGAACTTGGGAGGCAGAGGTTGCAGTGAGCCAAGATCACGCCATTGCACTGTAGCCTGGGCAACAAGAGGGGAACTGCAGCTAAGAAAAAATAAATACATAAATATATATAATAAAACGTATATATATAAGGGACATGTCATCCGAGTCCATTTATTTTTAGTGCAGTATAACCTTTTTACATTTTATTTAATTTTATTTTTGAGACAAAGTTTCGCTCTTGTTACCCAGGCTGGAGTGCAATGGCGTGATCTCGGCTCACCACAACCTCCGCCTCCTGGGTTCAGGCAATTCTCCTGCCTCAGCCTCCCGAGTAGCTGGGATTACAGGTGCCCGTCACCACACCCAGCTCATTTTTTGTAGTTTTAGTAGAGAAAGGGTTTCTCCATGCTGGCCAGGCTGGTCTTGAACTCTTGACATCAGGCGATCCACCCGCCTCGGCCTCCCAAAGTGCTGGGATTACAGGCGTGAGTCATCGCTCCCGGCCTCGATTTGATCTTAAACAGTATATTCTTTGGGGGTCTCATCACACGTTCGTGAAGATTCTCAGTGGGTTCTGTCGCCGGCTGGGAACTTCACTGGTCTCTTCAGTTCAACCTGATGCACCTTCCGATCCTTGCTCCCTTCTGCCTCCAAGCCTCATGCTTTCAGCCTTTTCACTGCTTCCAGATTTCCACTTTCCTTCCTTCCTTTACATTTTATTTCTTTTACTTCCGTTACTTTTGTAAAAGGCTTTTGTAAAAGGAGGCAGATGGGCCACAGCTGGGGCGTGGCCCAGCTGAGTTTTTAAAACATTTATGAGCGTATGCCAGCAAAAAAAAAATGTTGTGTTTCATTTTTGGTCACCATAGCAGTATGACTGTCAACTTTCTATATAAACTGGGGGTAGTGAGGGACTTGATAAGCCACCAACGCAACAGGACACTGAGCACTAAGACAGCCATCAACCCACCAGAACCCAGAGCACGAAGAACTTTAGAGCAAGATTCCCAGCTCTGTGAGGTAGCTCCCGAATGCTGATTCCTCCACCTGGAGTAAAGGCCCTGCCAACCTGTCTGCCCTCCTCACCATTGGTCTCCACACTTCCCAGGCTCGCTGTGTACCACTCCAATAAGGGGGTTAGGTAAGGCGAGCTCTAGGTCAGATGGAAAGCACTAATTAAAAATTCTCAAGAACTAGTATTCCCTTTTGGTATAGCATGTAATAAGCATCTGCGCTGACTTACTGCGCTGACTTTTTTTTTTTTGAGATGGAGTCTCACTCTGTCACCTGGAGTGTAGTGGCAGATCTCAACTCACTGCAACCTCCACCTCCTGGTTTCAAGTGATTCTCCTGCCTTAGCCTCCAGAGTAGCTGGGATTACAGGTGCCCACCACTACGCCCAGCTTATTTTTGTATTTTTACCATGTTGGCCAGGCTGGTCTCAAACTCCTGACCTCATGATCCGTTAGCCTCAGCCTCTCAAAGTGCTGGGATCATAGGTGCGAGCCTGGACTGTTTTTTTTTTTTTTTTTTTGAGACAGAGTTTCGTTTTGTTGCCCAGGCTGAAGTGCAGTGATGCGATCTTGGCTCACTGAAACCTCCGCCTCCCGGGTTCAAGCAATTCTTCTGCCTCAGCCTCCCAAGTACCTGGGACTACAGGCATGAGCCTCTGCGCCCAACTGACTGTGAATAAACAATTTTCATCTGGCTTTCTGAGATACTGACAGGAATCCTGACTAGTTCATGCTGCTTTCTCCAAGTTTCCTAGGCTTCTAGGGATCCCCGTAAGGAACATTCTTCCTTCTTGGAATAGTCAAAAATGCTGTGCTTAATAAAACCAAAGAGACAGACACACACACACACACACACACACACACACACACACACACACACACTTCCCACAAAAACCCAAACAAGGCTGGGCACGGTGGCTCACGCCTGTAATCCCACCATTTCGGGAGGCCGAGGTGGGTGGATCAAAAGGTCAAGAGTTTGAGACCAGCTTGAAACCCCATCTCTATTAAAAGTATGAAAATTAGCCTTTAATCCCAGCTACTCAGGAGGCTGAGGCAGAATTATTTGAACCCAGAAGGCAGAGGTTGCAGTGAGCTAAGATTGTGCCACTGTACTCCAGCCTGGGCGACACACCAAGATTCCATCTCGATAAAAAGAAGACCCAAACAAAACCCAAGTAAATGGCAACTGTTCCCAACACGCTGACAAAAGATCAGAAACAATCACTACCATGATTAAAGGGAAATAATAATTAGGTGACTGTTTCTTTTTTCTTTCTTTCTTTTTTTACCTGGTATGTAGCCAGACTGTTTCTTTTCAGAAGACTTTTTGTGACATCTTTAGAGAAAGGTAGTATATGTAAACATCTTAGACATTTGTACATGGACACAGGTGTCCATTTTAACTTCCGTTTCATTCACCTCCTGATACACATTGTATCTACTTGCATTTCATTTTGTGTGTTCCTGGAGAAGAATTTTTATACATCGGCATTTTTTAATTAAATCTAAATCCTCTTTAACATAGCATGGGAGGAAAGAATGCCAATTTAGTTTCAGCCACTTTATGCAGGAATCCAAAAGCATCAAATTTCCGTGTACTTTGGGAACAATATAGAGCATGAACAGAGGGAAGAAAATGTAATTGATTCTGAAGAGCGTGAACATCTGCAAAGAATGTATTGTAAGAGAAAACGATCTCTCAGGGTCCTACTTCGGATGAAACGGTTTCTAGGTCAGAGGAATCTCAAAGTCCGATCTCTAAGCAGAGCAGGGCTGCTGATGCTTGAAGCTACTTCCTAAAACATGGAAACAAATAGAAACACAGTAGAAGACTTCACAAAACTAAACTCCTCTAGCGGTGATGAGCTAATGTACTTAGAGAAAAAGTCAGAAAAATTATACTCTGGTCAAAATTCTGTCATTAAATTCTGGCCAAGTCAATTGATCTCTTTGAGCCTCAAGGTCCTCAACTTTGACATGAGAGGGTCGGACTGACAAGGGTCTTTTATGATGCTGTCTAGGATTATAATATTAACAGAGTACCTTTTCTTCTAGAAGTCTCTTGAGTCTTAGACTTTCAATTCTGGATAGAAAGAACAAAAATTTTAACGCAACTAATTTAAGAACATCAACATTTATTTAACATGATAAAAAAGAAATGAGATATGAACATTTGCATTTAAACAATAGTAAGTAGCCTTTAATACATTACATGTGCTCATTGTATAATATATACACAATGAACATAATTACATTTGTACACAAACTAAGTACTGGCTTTGAAAACGTGCTTATTGCTGTACACATGTATTCCAATGAAGCATAAGCCCAGTACTTCAAAATACCTACACTTTTAATTGTTTTTTTCTTTTTTAAGAAAAGATAAGCGATAACATTTGTGTTTAAGCTGACAGGAGTGTGGCAGTAACTGCTGACATTGCAATCTGACCAAGAAAGAATTATAGCAGAAAACAGGACATACTTCACTTAGCAATAAAATGGCACATTTTAAATATATATATATAAAATTTGTACAAATCAAGTGTGAAACAAAAGCACTGCAGTAGCCAAAACAGGAAGAAAAAAAAACAGGAAAACAAGCTTCATTGGAAATAATAACTAACTTTAGAAAATGAAAAGCAAAAAAAAAAAATATATATATATAAATTCACCTAGACTTAAGAAACATCGGAATCTGGAAATCGGCAACTAAGTAAGCTGTGGCAATAGACTGCACATTAAAAAGCACCTTGACTGATGTGCTCTGAAATCATAGCAGCAAGCTGGTGTCAGAATAATAACCTTGACATTACGGAGTGTACATATGGGCCATTAAAGCTGTTTTGGAATAAACATTTTCCAGAAGTGATAATACGATGCTCTGTGACCAAAAGCATCAGAACTATGAATTTCATAGATTTAAAATATACTGTACAATATCTTCTTACAATGCTGAAGGTCCACGTCTTTAGCTTTGAATGGTTTCAACAGAAGTCAGTATAGCTGAAAAGTAAGAGGGAGAAAATTACTTCGACACTGCAATGTTAATTAATTACCATTTCCTAGAGTAAGTAAGGGTGACATTCTGTAACAACAGAACTGACAAGCACGGCCATGAAAATCCTAAAACACAAAATAATCAAAGGATATTTTCCTTCATATCCATAGCTTAATTCACAAAGCAAAGAAACATAATGCAATTTTTTTTTGAGCCTCGCTCTGTTGCCAGGCTGGAGTGCAATGGCTCAATCTTGGCTCAGTGCAACCTCTGCCTCCTGGGTTCAAGAGATTCCCCTTGCCTCAGCCTCCCAAGTAGCTGCAACTACAGGCATGCATTACCACACCTAACTTTTTTTTTTGTATTTTAGTAAAGATGGGGTTTCACCATGTTGGCCAGAATGGTCTCCATCTCCTGACCTTGTGATCTGGCTGCCCTGGCCTCCCAAAGTGTTGGGATTAAGTCGTGAGCCACCCCGCCTGGCCAGTTTTTTTTTTTTTTGAGACAAGGTCTTACTTGCTCTGTCGCCTGGTGTGATCCTGGCTCCCTGCAACCTCTGCCTCCTGGATTCAAGCGATTCTCCTGCCTCCATCTCCCAACTAGCTGGGATTACAGGACTGTACACTATGCCTGGCTAATTTTTGTATTTTTAGTAGAGACAGGTTTCATCATGTTGGCCAGGCTGGTCTCAAACTCCTGGCCTCAAGTGATCTGCCTGCCTTGGCCTCCCAAAGTGCTAGGATTACAGGCATGAGCCATTTTACTGGGCCCCACAAAGACACATGATGCCTTTTTCTTTTTTTGAGAACGAGTCTTGCTCTGTTGCCAGGCTGGAGTGCAGTGCCATGATCTCGGCTCACTGCAGCCTCTGCCTCCTGAGTAGCTGGGACTAGAGGCGTGCACCACCATGCCCAGCTAATTTTTGTATGTTTAGTAGAGACAGGGTTTCACCTTGTTGACCAGGATGGTCTCGAGCTCTTGACCTTGTGATCCACCTGCCTTGGCCTCCCAAAGTGCCACCGCGCCCAGCCAAGTTTATTTTTTTTATTACTTTCTTTAAGACAAGTTTTCACCATGTTGGTCAGGCTGGTCTTGAACTCCCGACCTCAGTTGATCCCCCCGCCTTGGCCTCCAAAGTGCTTGGATTACAGGCGTGAGCCACTATGCCCGGCTGTCCATAAAGTTTAAAAGAAGGAAATTAGGCTGGGCGTGGTGGCTCACGCCTGTAATCCAAGCACTTTGGAGGCCAAGGCGGGGGGATCAACTGAGGTTGGGAGTTCAAGACCAGCATGACCAACATGGTGAAACCCTGTCTTTAAAAAAAAAAATTCAGGAAATTATTCTCAATTATACATCTGTGCTCTAAGGAACACTGTTCAAGAAAGGATTCCTTCTTCTCCCTGATCCCATCCATGGTTTTAATAACTACCTCCCTGACTTAATAAAATTCAGTTACTTAGAAATAATATCAGGTAGACATTAAAGATTTTAATATTCCATCAAGTTGGCTGTACCATAAACATTTCATTGTAATTTACAATAATTAGCAAATTCCCAATGGGCAGACATGTCACACACAAACTGTAAAAACCGTTACATAATCAGCCTGTAATCACTTAAACAGAATTCTCAGGTCAGGTTATGGAAAGGAACATTAAGTAGAAGCACAGCTGCAAAACACTGCAAGTCTTGGCACAGGCCATACCCTCCAAATTTTGTTGTTTTTGTGGATGATGAAATAAGAGACAAAGAAAATGCTGTCACACAGCAAACATTGGAAGGGCCAATGTTAGAAATCTGACCCTGATTCCAAGATACGATGTACTCGTTCTGCCAGCTATCCCTATGTACAGCCCAGAACTAATCCCAGTTTTAATTCACTAAACCAACAGATGAATAATGAAATTCAAGTAAAAAACTCTAAAGCACAAATGCAAAGGGAAATGACGTACTTCTTCTGAGACTACACACACATGAAATGTGATCCTTCTGTGAGCTGTGGCTGAGTGGATGGAACAGACGATGCCGAGGACTCAGGAGATGGGGAAAGACATTTCACTAAAACACACAAAGAAAATGTGAGAAGATAAAAATCTTTAATATGCATTTGGAGAAGGAAATTCTGATGCTGTAATCGCACAAAAATTAGAACATGTTTTGAGAAGGAAGTAATAGATGCATTTGGTTCTATTGTGATTTTTTTCTTTATAAATAATTAAAAACAAATTAAAAGTTTTTTTTATTAATGAAGATGGGGGTCTTGCTATGTCGACCAGGCTGGTCTTGAACTCCTGGCATCATGTGATCCTCCCATCTTGATCTCCCAAAGTGTTGGGATTACAGGCATGAGCCACCGTGCTCAGCCTGTTATTTTCTAATCTGCAACCTAAATATTCAGTATAAAATGTTTCCTGAAGACTACTAAAAAAAAAATTTTGGGGGGGGGCCTGGTGTGGTGGCTCATGGCTACAATCCCAGCAATTTGAGAGGCTGAGGCGGGTGGATCATTTGAGGTCAGAAGTTCGAGACCAGCCTGGCCAACAATGGTAAAACCCCTACTCTACTAAAAATACAAAAATTAGTCAGACATGGTAGCTGGTGCCTGTAGTCCTAGCCACTCAGGAGGCCGTGGCAGAAGTGCTTGAACTCAGGAGCAAGAGGCTGTAATGAGCTGAGATCGCACCACTGTAGTCTAGCCTGGGTGACTTTGTCTCAAAAAACGAAAAAAACCCTACTTTACAATTTTTTTTTGCTTTGAGGTTAATTTGCTGTTGGAACATTTCTGGTTCTATGCCGCTAAATATGACAAAAGATTTAAATGCTGTGGTTTAAATACTATCACACCCCTTTGATCCAGACCTTCTGCATAATAACCAAAACTGGCAGTGACAATGTTTTTTTAAGTGACACTTCTTGTGCATACCGCCTTATTTATTTATTCTTTGACACAGGGTCTTGCTCTGTGGCCCAGGCTGCAGAGCAGTGGTGCAATCACAGAGCTCACTGTAGCCTCGACCTCCTGGGCTCCAGCCATCCTCCACCCCAGACTCCTGAGAAGCTAGGTCTATAGTTGAGTGCCACCCTGCATGGCTAAATTTTGGAGATTATCATTTTTAGTAGAAATGTCTTGTTATGTTGCCTGGGCTGGTCTTGAACCCCTGAGCTTAAGTAATACTCCTGCCTTAGCCTCCCAAAGTGCTGAGATTATACAGCTGAGCCACTGTGCCCGGCTCATACTGCCTTGTAAGTGGTAGAGGCAAAGCAAAAGGCAGTGCTTAGTATTTGTTACAAGGGAATATGACTGATAATATATATTTATAATTTATTTTAAATAAAATTTATTTTATTTAAATTTATATAACATAAATATGTTATATTTATATAGGTACTGAAGATGTTCTATCCAGAACATGTTTTTCCTAAGAAGAATGGTCCTGAATATTTGAATTTCATTGTTCTTCCTCTTCTGCAAAAGGGCAGGAGTGGTGGCGGGGTTTCATAGGAATGGTTTTTTCACTTATGGACTATAAGAAGCAAACCTGGTTAGGTGTGGTAGCTCACACCTGTAACCCTAGCACTTTGGGAGGCAGAGGTGGGTGGATCACCCTAGTTCAGGAGTTCAAGACCAGCCTGGCCAGCATGGCGAGACCCTGTCTCTACTAAAAATACAAAAATTAGCTGGGTGTGGTGTTGGGCACCTATAATCCCAGCTACTCTGGAGGCTGAGGCAGGAGAATCGCTTAAATGTTGGGGGTGGAGGTGCAGTGAGCTGAGATCACACCAAAGCGCAAAACTCCGTCTCAAAAAAACCAAAAAACAAAACAAAAAGCAAAGCTAATAATATGCACTAATTTCCATCCCTACCCCCCAAAAATCATAAAGAAAACGAATAAAAGAGGCAGGCGCAGTGGCTTACAACTGTAATCCAGCACTCTGGGAGGCCAAGACGGGCTGATCACTTGAGGTCAGGAATTCCAGACCAGCCTGGCCAATGCAGTGAAACCCCATCTCTACAAAAAATAGGGGTGTGTGTGTGTGTGTGTGTGTGTGTGTGTAGACCACGATTAAAAAAAAAAAAACAAAATTAGCCAGGCATGGTGGCACATGCCTGTAATCCCAGCTACTCGGGAGGCTGATGCAGGAGAATCCCTTGAATCGGGGAAGTGGAGGTTGCAGTGAGCCGAGATTGCGCCCCTGCACTCCAGCCTGGGTGACGGGGTGAGAAGAAAAGGTTTGTGAAGAGTCCAAAAAATATGAGAGAACAGCACAGAACAAAAAAATTTGTTTTTGAGACAGTCTCGCTTGATCATCCAGGGCGGAGTGTAATGGCGCAATCTTGGCAACTTCCACCTCCCGGGTTCCAGTGATTCTCCTGCCTCAGCCTCCCGAGTAGCTGGGATTACAGGCGCGCGCCACCACGCCTGGCTCAGTTTTGCATTTTTAGTAGAGATGAGGTTTCCCCATGTTGGCTAGGTTTGTCTCCAACACCGACCCCTCAGGTGATCCACCCACCTTGGCCTCCCAAAGTGCTGGGATTACAGGTGAGAACCACTGTGCCCGGCCTTGGTTTTTAAACATGCCATGGGTAATGATTTTCTACAATTAAAGGAACACCCAGATATGGATTATAGAAAGGCTGGAGTAAACAAACCCGTTCTATTAGCTTAGATATTAAATCCTCCAGAGTTCCCAATGTGGCAGGTTTGTGAATGCTCTGAGAATCTAGCCCTGGGAACAGATTTTGTAAGTACTCAAAGATTTCCTTATTAGAAAAAGTTTACTTTATGTGTTAAAATTGAAAGCAAAAAGAAAAAGACAAAACCACTGTGCTTATCCCTCTGCCAGGGTAGACTCTGTGGCAGGGGCTGCACCCCTCCTGAAGGTAGACTTGGGGAGGCGAACGCTGGCTAATCTGCAGTCAAGGTACTTAAGTGGTCCCCTTCTTAGAATCTCCCCATGGAAAATAAATTAAGAAGTTCAGAGGAAGCACCACGGAGAAAATTATGAAATGTTTTCTATCTACCTGCCATTGTTTGATTTCCTCTGGAAACCTCAGGAGTTGATTCGTAAGAAACAGTTGCCTCCTGTTCCTCAACATTGCTCTTGGCATTTTCTTCAAGATGGTCTTCTGGTTGGTAATTTGTGATCTGTGTCTCATCTTGAGGGCTGATGAAAATAGATTGGTATTTAAAAATCTGTCACTATAGAATACAATTAATTTTTCTTTTAATTTTTTTGTTACGAAAGATGCTACCCACCGCCTATGTTTAACTTTTTCTTACAATTAATCTTTTCTTTATGAAAGTTTCAAACAAAACAGAGCAAATAATAAACCTGTATACCCATGTCAATAATTTAGTCTGCCAATCTTGCTTCATCTAAGCCCAAAGACCTTTGTTCCCTAAACCGTATAAAGCAGATTCTAGATCTGATATTTAATCTGTAAGTACTTCAGTACATATTTTTTTTTTTTTTTTTTTTTTTTGAGACGGAGTTTCGCTCTTGTTACCCAGGCTGGAGTGCAATGGCGCGATCTCGGCTCACCGCAACCTCCGCCTCCTGGGTTCAGGCAATTCTCCTGCCTCAGCCTCCTGAGTAGCTGGGATTACAGGCACGCACCACCATGCCCAGCTAATTTTTTGTATCTTTAGTAGAGAC
>JAPYYA010003242.1:0-13085 GCA_028533165.1 Leontopithecus rosalia | reverse complement strand
AATGCCCATTGATGATAGACTGGACTGGGAAAATGTGGCACATATACACCATGGAATATTATGCAGCAATCAAAAATGATGAGTTCGTGTCCTTTGTAGGGACATGGATGAATCTGGAGAACATCATTCTCAGCAAATTGACACAAGAACAGAAAAGGAAACACCATATATACTCACTCATAGGTGGGTGATGAACAATAAGAACACATGGACACAGGGAAGGGAGCACCACACACTGAGGTCTATTGGGGAAAATAGGGGAGGGACAGCGGGTGGGGGGGAGCGGGGGAGGGGTGGCATGGGGAGAAATGCCAAATATGGGTGAGGGGGCAGAAGGCAGCAAAACACACTGCCACGTGTGTACCTATGCAACTCTCTTGCATGTTCTGCACATGTACCCCAAAACCTAAAATGCAATAAAAATTAAAAAAAAAAAGACATTTGTTAAAGGGATTGACTGACCATATGCATTGTGAGTGTTTGTTAAACATTCTACGGAAGGCTGTTATTTCTGATCCTAGGGTTAGGTCTGAGGTTGGCAGAAGAGGTAGGTATAAAAGAAGGATGGATACGAAAAGGGGAAAACAATGATAAACTGGAATCATGTCTTTTACTATGTTTACCTTTACTGATGCAGGTGCCTGCAGGGTAAGCTGGTGTTCTTGATCATAAAGCTGCATACTTACCTGGCTCAGTTTCAGGAGAGGCTGGGAGAGTAGACCTGGCAGGAGCTAGAGGAGTTTGGGGCCTGACTGCTACTCCAACAACAAGATAAACCAGCAATTCAGCAACAACCAGCATAAGCTGCAATAGCTTTTAAACTCACATTCACCTTTCTAGAACAAACAGGGTGTTGCTTCCCTGTCATTTAAAAAATCATTTGCAAATTTTATTCGTGGCCAATTCTAGGACAAACAGGGTGTTGCTTCCCTGTCATTTAAAACATAATTTCCAAATTTTATTAGTGGACAATTCTCACTTGGAAAGCTAAATGGAAGACAAATGTGGCAAATGGAGTTTCAGTTAAGCTCAACTGCAACAAAAAGCAACATTTCATTTAATTTTGCAACCTTAATGTAATTGTGCTCTAAATTATGGACTTTGGATTAATAACAAAATACCAAGTTGTGGAATATTATCTCCTGGTTTTGAATACATCTTAGCACTTTATCATATTCTATATACTAACATTATATAGTGTTTATTATGAAGAATGGGTTTAGTAGTCCCCAATATTCATGTCTTTATAAAAGCCGAAATTGTGATATTCTTTCAAATATCATTGACAATTTCCTGTACCAAGTAAGATGATAGCATGATAATTAAAAATAAAATTCTGATATCTGGAACAGAAAACTCAGTTAAACAAAATTTATTTGGAGAAAAGACGTCTTACCAATGCTGTGTATTAGACTTTATTTTAGGTAAAAAAAAATGATTTATGGGTTTCCTGCAACTAAACCGTTGACACAACATGGCATACTATAAGCAGATAGGTCCCAAACACAATCCTTGGCACATTGTAAGGAGTTTAACAAAGAAAGAAGGAAGGGAATTCATGGTTATGTTGGTGAAGACGAATGTTGTGATGATGGTGACGTGGGAACACAAGGAGTGGTAATAAATAAAGAAAAATTGTCCACCACTGGTTTTAAGGCATAAATATACAGTAGGTCTTATAGAAAACTGGAAAAGTCACATATTAATTGGCAACTCTAATGACCAATTTATCTTGTAACTTTAAGGTGTGATCTATTCTTGGAATTTTTCTGACTATCTACACTCATCTCCTTTGTGAGTTATCATACCCTTTCAGTAGCTCACCTATCAAATGTTAATGACCTCTGTTCAATTAAGGAGAAGAGGAGAGGGGAGGAGGGGAGGGGAGGGGAGGGGAGGGGAGGGGAGGAGAGCGGGGAGGAATTTGGCGTTCAGGTTTACATGGCAAAAAGCATGCCATCTTTGGTTAGAAAGAAATACCTTTATTCAGCGAAGACCTATAAACATGGCAGACTCTGGTGTTGCCAACTGAGCAGGGTAGACCTGTATCTGTTTAGATGATTACATTACTCTTGCCAATAATGAACCTAAATAGAAACTTAAAACAAATAGTGAGAGAGGTGAGGGATTCGCAGGATGTTGCAAAGAGGAGTTTTGCTTTGAAAGTGTAAAATAAGTAAAATACATAATTTCTGATTAGTTTTTTTAAATTACAAAATGTTGTTTTTTTCCACTATGCTTCTGAGGGATATTCACCAATATTCTAGTTTTCCTCTGGACACATGGTTGATCTGCACTTCCTCACTCTTCTCCCCATGACCTACCATGCTTGCAATTAGTTAGGTACAACCAATGACCTGCTTCAGCCAATGAAATGAGAGCAGAAGTGACGTGTGTCAGTTCCTAGTAGAAAGATTTCATTATAGGCACATGACTCTAAACTCCCTTTTCTCATGTGTAGTGATTGTAGTGGTGAGTCCTGAAATGGAGCCCCCATCAGCCCAAGGCCCTGAGTGACTACAATGAGCTGAAATCAATGCTGCTCCATTTGGATATTCAAGATGAGTGAGATTAAAAAGAAATATTTTGTGTTAAGCCACTGAAAAGAGGGTGGTGTTTGTTACTGCAGCCTGACGTGGCCCACCCTGACAAGTACAGATGGTGGCTTGCAGTGCTTATATACCAAAAAAGAATCATCCTAGAATGCACAGTGTAAAGTCACTCGGTCACTTGTCATAAAATTCATACGGTGAGAAAGAGGCCACACAGATCCACAGATGGTGGGCCAAACTCCTTAGGTGGTTGGTATTGGTAGAACAAGTGTTAGGCCTGGGGAGAATGTGTGGGTAGCCATCTGTCTTTGGCCAAGTGAACACACTAGTGTTCCAGGTCTTTAGGCAAAAGCAGAAAAGAGATGACAGCTTTCAGCTCAACAGATAACTCAAGATGCCAAAGTTTTTTGCTCTATGCCTTATTTTTTTGAAGAAGCCCCCAAATCCCCAGTACAAGTAACTCTATATAATAAGCATGAACTTATGTTTATCCTACTTCTTGCAATAAATAATTTGAGGTGGTTGTGACCTTGGCCATGGATGTGTTGGTAAATCATTTGCACTGTTAAGATTATAACAAAAACATTGCACATACTCAATTTATTTCATATTAAAAAAGTAATAAAATATTTGAACTCATCGTAAAACTGCTTGATTAAAACATGACTACTATGTACATTCTAAATATGCTTCTTTTAATGGGAAAAATATTAATTAAAATAATTATTACTTTAACAGAAACTCTAAGTGATTAGTGCTTCATGATTATTGCCCAAAGATTTGGAATATTTATTAATTCTGTAATAATGTAGTCCTTAGGATTATGTGTGTTTAACTTTTTCAGGCTAAGATAATATGTTATGTATAAAGTATGCATGATCCCTAATCACTTTATCAGCCCACTTGTTTAAAAGTATCTGGCATATCCTTAAGGTTGATAGGAAAGAGAGAGGTTTTTGAATTTCTAAAAAGGAAGTTAAAAGATCTCATGTAACTTTTATTCTAATACCTATGTCAAGAACAGCCTAATATCAAAATCAATAAATATTTATTATGAGCATATTATTTATCAAGGACTGCTCAATTCAAAGGCAGTGAAAAGCACTAAAAGGACCCACCTGAATGTATTGTACAGTCTATGTTAATTAAAATTACCATTAAGCAAATAATTGTTTATGGTTCTGATAAGTACACAAAAGGGACATTTAGGCTCCTGTAGAAGTAAATAATAGAAGAACATAATCTTATGTTAGGTCAGGAAAGTTTTGTAGAAAAATAAAATCTAGGCTGAAAGAGAAATTTGAAATATAAGTAGGGTAAAAGCAAGAGAGCAGATAAAGAATCAAATAGCGGGTAACAGGAAATGGTGTGATTCATTCAAGAAATAAAATGAAGATGAGTATACAAGAAAAAGAGAGGACCGGAAGGAAGCACAGTGGAAATGGACTGTTTTGAAAATAGAACTTTTTGGGTTGTTTTTCTCTCTCACACACATACACTTACACACCCCCACCCCCACCATTCCAGGGTTTTCCTTTCAGCAGTTTCAGTTACATGGGATCAACTGCAGTAGGAAAATATTACATAGGTATACACATGACATGGTGGTTTGCTGTCCCCATTAACCCTTCATCTAGGTTTTTAAGTCCCGCATGCATCAGCTATTTGTCCTGATGCTCTCCCTTCCTTCCTCCCACCCTGACAGGGCATGGAGCATGTTATTCCCCTCCCTGTGTCTATGTGTTCAACTCCCACTTATGAGTGAGAATTGCAGGGTTTGGTTTTCTGTTCCTGTATTAGTTTGTTGAGGATGATGACTTCCAGTTTCATCCAAGTCCCTGCAAAAAATGTGACCTAATTCCTTGGTATATATACCCCACATTTTCTTTATTCAGTCTATTATTGATGGACATTTGGGTTGCCTCCATGTCTTTGCTATTGTAAACTAAACACTGCTGCAATAAACATATGTGTGCATGTATCTTTATAGTAGAATGATTTATGTTCCTTTCGGTATATACCCAGTAGTGGGATTGCTGAATCAAATGGTATTTCTATTTCTAGATCCTTGAGGAAGTGCTACACTGTCTTCCACAATGGTTGAACATTCCCACCAACAGTGTAAAAGCATTGCTATTTCTCCACAACCTCACCACCATTCTGACTGGTATGAGATGGTATCTCATTGTGGTTTTGATTTGCATTTCTCTAATGATCAGTGATGTTGAACGTTTTTTCTTTTGTTTTTTGGTCTGTTTTTAATTTTTTAATTTTAACTTTTATTTTAGCTTCAGGAATACATGTGCAGTTTGTAATACAGGTAAACTCATGGTACAGGAGTTTGTTGTACAGATTATTTTGTCACCCAGGTTCTCAGCCTAGTGCTCAATAGTTATTTTTTCCATTCCTCTCTCTCCTCCCACCATCCACCCTCAAGTAGGCCCCAGTATCTGTTGTTCTCCTCTTTGGGGCTATGTGTTCTCATCATTTAGCTCCCACTTACAAGTGGGAACATGTGGTATTTGATTTTCAGTTCCTGCATTAGCTCGCTAAGGATATTAACCTGCAGCTCCATCCATATTTCCCTAAAAGGCACAATTTAATTCTTTTTTATGGCTGCATAGTATTCTGTGGTGTATATGTACCACATTTTCTTTATCCAATCTGTCACTGATGGCATTTAAGTTGATTCCATGCTTTTGCTCTTGTGAATCGTGCTGCAGTAAACATCCACAAGCATCTGTCTTCATGGTAGAATAATTTATATTCCTTTAGGTACATACTCAGTAATAGGATGTGGGTAAAGTGATAGTTCCGTTTTTAGCTCTTTGAGAAATCAACACTCTGCTTTCCACAATGATATCCTTCAATTTTTAAATGAAGACTTAGCTGTTAAAACTGTATAAATCCTGTCAATGAACTGGAAAGGATATTATTTTACAGGTGTTTATGTATTATAACACAGAGTTTATGTTATAATTTATGTTATAAACTCTGTGTTATAATACATAACACCTGTAACCAATAATGATAACTACTTGGTTTAATTGTACATCTAGAAAATTAGCAAAAGATTCTGTCATAACTTAATTTAGCAAGCACTGAAATGTCATACAGCCATAAAGAGGGACATATGGAAAAGACAGAAAATCTATAGTAGTTTTATAACCAAAAGTATTCAGTTCAATTCAGATCTCAGGATTAGAGTGCCTGTACTGTATATACAAGTGAAAATGCAGTTAGTTGTAGTCTTCAAACAAGGGAAAGAACCGGGCATGAGCAATGATGGACACTATTACATGTTACTTTCCTGTTTGTTCTACTGTATGCATAAGAAAAGAGCTTCTTTTATCTTCCCTGATCCTGGATTTTCCAGACATTCTCCTACAAGAAAATTTGTTGACATTCTTGATGACATCAATGTTCTCTCCTCAATGAGGTGGTCAGCATGATTGTGCAGAGCCTGCATTTCTACAAAGGAAGTGCTGTAGGGATGCTGAACAAAGCCGCTCTCAGATCCAGGCTGTCGTGTCTATTGGTGCCCACTAGGATTGTACAGTGGCCTCAGCTGAAGCATAACCTCTTCTCTGGAATTCTCAGTATTTCTTGTTTCACTTGACACTGGACTGGTGGCTTTGCGTGTATACTGGCTCTTTCCTTTTTCCTCCCTGCTGATGTAGAAAATGTACATAAAAGAATAAGGGAAGCCTGCCAATGTATACTTATTAGATTACTGGACGAGGTTGACAAAGAAAGTATTCGAATGAGAAAGATAATTAAATTAGGATACTTTGTCAAGTTCAAAATCATTCTCTTCTGAATCTGAATCTTGAAATTGTATTGTATTTTTGGTGTTCCTAGCAGCTACAAACAGCCTGATTATTAATTATGGTTCTGGAAACTGCAACCTTTTTTGAATGTAAAATTACTTGCCATGTATTAGCATCATGAGAGAGATGATAATAGAACTTCACTACATTCTTGATCGTTTCTTTATGTTAGAATCACCCCTGGACATTGTAAACTATAAATTATAAATTATAAACTATAAATTACAATATAAATTATAGTTACAATGTAACTATAAATTATAGTTTACAATGTCCAGGGGTGATTATATCTTTTCTTTTAACTTTTTAACATTTCTTGTTTCCTGGTATGTATGAAAATGTAAGAATTATGGTTGTCAAAGTCCTAATTTTCATAAAATATAATGAGTTTTCAAATGAGGTTTGATGTTAAAATAATATTTCTAATGTTTGTATTTTAAGTAATTTCACATCTATGACATTTAAAATAATTTCATTGCATTGAAGGGTAAATTGAATTTTCTGACAAACTGAAAATATAGTGATTCTATATAGTGAAGCCAGTGAAGGACAGATTATTTTTCATGTATCACATATAACTAAGCAGGTAATACATTATTATGCCATTGAATATAAAATATAACTTGTATTCCTACAAGATTAATTTTCCCAGGACAGTAGGATGTGGCTGGAACACCTGTGACTCCAGTGAAAATCCCTAGCTGTTTGACTCCTAAAAGCGTATCCATTTTCTTTCCTCTGGACTCCTTTCTGTTTGGACGTGTGGGATTTTGTCTGTTTGTTTCTGAAAATCTTGGCTTGGAGAAAGAAGGGAACAGTTTCTGATCAACAGTGATGGGTTAGCTTGCTACAAAATAACTTTGTCATGAATGCATTTACCCAAATACAATCTTACTAACTATAGACTACAATCAAAACTCTGTGTTTCAACTAGAGAAATTTAGGTTCAAAATGAAGGTAATTTAAGGAAGGAATTCCGTTTAAAAATTGTGGGCAGCAATGAAGGGACTGCTTGAGAGAACAAAAACGGATATAGAGGGAGGTGTCCAAAGAATAGCAGTTGAAGCAGATGAAGGGACAAAAGGAGCAAATAAAGTCACTTCTGGAGCCTAGACAGACCTGGAGCCACTCAAGAGGCATCGCCCATCAGGAGTCGGTGTTATGGAGGAAGAGCTGTGATGGTAAGATTGTTGGAAGATACTGTCAATACCCTCATCTCTCTCCTCTCACTCTGTCTCCTGCTGATGTTGACCAGTGGTGAACTCAATAAGCAAGAAAATGCAGCCAGCAGGGTTCTGAGCAGGATGGAAAGAGTCAAGAAAAGGTCCAGATCGGGGCGCAAATGGAAGATACTCAGTGCAGATCAGAATCCTGAGAGACAGAGCAGGTCTCTAGCACGACCTCGGGCAGGTGTTTAGGACTGTGTTCAGGAAGTAAATCGGAAAGCTTGGGTATGGCAGGTAACTGGTTGGAGAGGTTCCTAAGGAAAGGTAACACTCTGAAAGCCTTGGTACCTAGTGTTCGTGAATATCATTGTACCAGGAATGGCATTGAGCCCTCCAAATCCTTTGTCTCGTTTATCGACAACACTTATCACCTATTTCTGGGAGGAATAATTACCAATATTCTATAAACTTTAAAAATACTGATTTGTGAGAGCTTACATAGCTGGTAAGTACGGAGAGTGCTATGCAGGCTGCATTCTCATCAAGTCTTCAGCCTGCATCTTTCCTTTATCCCATGCTTCCCTTTGACATTTGAAAGCATTTGCTTCACTCAAAGGCATGTAGGCAGCAGAAACCCTTCATCTGCTTTCCTGGTGGTAACCACTTCAGTCAGCAGGCTCATCACTGGGGCCCTTTACTTCAGACCTTCCAACTCTGCTGCCTTTTCAGAGCTGGCTTCCACCCAGACCTAGGACTAACTTTTACTTCCCCACCATCTAGTCCCTTCTTTCCTGTTGTATTCTGGCTTCAGTCCTTAGTGTCTAGTCAACCACTTCCCACAAAAACAAAAACAAAAACACCTTCTTGTGTTTGGAAGAAATCTGGAATCAAAGGTGAAGAAAATGGAGGAAAAAATCTGGAAGCAAGTAAAGAAAAGAGGAGAGGAAGTGTTCACTGGAATGACTGGCACTTGTTCTGAAGTGAGGGAACGGAGTCGGGCTGCCCAGGAACTGGGCTGCTTCTGTGAAGCTTTGGACACACTGTGAGCCCAGAAGAGAGCATGCAGCTGCTTTAGTTTGTAGTTTTGAGTTTAAACCTCAAAAGGAACTAGAAGAAAGCAGAGCAGGACTGGACTGAAGTGAAACTGGGAAGAATTACACTTTGCAGCCCTCTCTTTTGTGATCTAGTATAGCTATTTTATCCTCAGCTGGATTTTTAATTTTTTTTTTGAGAAAATTTTAAAAAAATTAGCAGGAGTTTACTTGCTAAAGGCGTTGAAGTTATATGAAATGTGCTTCCTAATTCGTGATGCTACTGAAATATGGAAACTTTGCTTTACAATGCAATCTATTAAATTGACATTTCTGCATGGCCAAATGTGGATGAGTATGGACACACCCTGTCTACTGTGCCTCCACCCTTTTCTGCAGGAATACAAGTTTATTCTCCTGAAGCTAATGAAGTTTATATCTCAGGACCCCTCACTTGCCCGAGTTCCTCCAAGACCATATGTACAATTTTGTATTTGTACTTTTGTCTTCTTTTTCTTAAAGAGGATCCTTCAAATTGTTAATTGTATAAGCTTTAGACTCAACAGAAGCTGGCTGCTGGAGCGGGGTCGGGTATAGGTTCAGGCTTCCGAAAAGCGCACAATGTGGCGAGACTACAAATCCTTTTAGCACCAACTGGTAGGTTCTCCACCACTTGGCAAATACCCTGTCAGCATTATCACCCGTGACTTCACTTTACTCCTCCGCAACACATCTAAAAAAGAGTTAATCAGTGACAAATTCTTTTGTAATAAATTGCTTCCAAGATCTTTTACACAACGCTCAGGCCAAGTAAACTTGAGAGGTTTAATACATGCATGCATTAAGTGCTACAGGCCTTCAAGGAAGCTTTCAAATCAGCGAACTCTAAATTGCATGGAAAGAAAAATGCAGGGTGAGTTGTCCCCTGATGCATTACTGCTCTTTAAAAATATTACTCATCAGTGGCTTTGGAATAAAAATCATCTTATTTTTCTAGTGGGTATACTTTATATTTAGACCACATCTATGACCACAAGCATGCATTAATAGGGAAGCAAAAATATATATTGGGGGCCTACCAACTTTCTGTGAGGGGCCAGATCATGAATACTTTCAGCTTTGTAGGCCATGCAATCTCTATTGCAGCTACTCAACTCTAATGTTGTAGCATGAAAACAGCCAGAGGCAGCTGGGCACTGTGGCTCACGCCTGTAATCCCAGCACTTTGGGAGGCCGAGGTGAGTGAATCACTGGAGGTCAGGAGTTCAAGACCAGCCTGGCCAACATGGCAAAACCCTGTCTCTACTAAAAATACAAAAATTAGCAGGGTGTGATGGCATGCACCTGTAGTCCTAGCTACTTGGGAGGCTGAGGCAGGAGAATCACTTGAACCTGGGAGGTGGAGATTGCAGTGAGCCGAGATTGCGCCACTGCACTCCAGCCTCTGTGACAGAGGGAGATTCAGTCTCAAAAGTATAAAAACAAAAACAGCCAGAGGCAACACTTAAATGAATGGTTGTGGTTGTGTTTAAATAAAACTTTATTTACAGACATTGAAGTCTGGATTCAATGTGTCTGGCAATAGTATTCTTTTGTATTTAAAAAAATTATTTTAAAAATCTAGGATCATTCTTAGTTCACAGGGTAAAGCAGTCTAGATTTGTCCTATGGACCAAACTTTCAAACCCTTGATGTACAGTAATGGTGAAAAGAAAACAAATTTTAGAGCATTCATCTTTGGTTTACAAATTTGAGTCTGTTGCTGTTAGGTCAATGAAATTGTGCATCAGTTTTTCAACTCCCCGGATCCATAGGTTTCTCATCTGTAAAAGGGGCTTGTTCAACTTGTTGGTAGGATTAGATGAAGCATGGCATTTCAAAGCACCTAGCATAATCTCTGTGGAGTTGTAGTTAATCAATAGTTTCAAATTCTTTTCTGTTTTTTTGACTATTTGACTGACTGACTTGTTAACATAAGTATCTTCAACAGATATTGTACAGTCACAAAAACTAAAAAAAAATGGAAATTAAACACTAGTTTTCAAGTGTGCAAATTGATGGGATAATATGACAAAAATCTCATTCATATTTGAATCAAAGTTTGTATCACCTTGATGTTCACTTTGCTTGTTGGGGTCATATCGTTTTCTTTGCTTTATTAAAATTTTTTATGTTTAAATAAAAATATTTTTATTGTTTGTATTTAGTTTAATTTGTATTATAATAATTGGGTGCATCTCCTGTGAGGTTTTATTATATTTGCTCCAGTGGGTTTACCTTGCATAATTTATAGCCATGAGGGACATTGATAATTGAGGACTACAAATGCTACATGCCACTCTAATAGTGTATATTTGTACATCACATCAATGTATGTTCAAGGATGCAACTCTTGAACTGAGCTGAAGGATTATTGTTGACCAAAGTCACAAGAATCCATAGGAAAACGGGATTACTTCTAGAAAATCTACAAACAATTAGTTTTTAATAGGAAATATATTAGTATTTTCATATTAGTAATTAATTAACAATATGTCAAATTTCTAGGACAAAGGGAAGAAGTAATGGACTTTGACTCATTCGGGGAACTTTTTCAAAATATACATATTCTGATTTTTCACCACTTCTCATCCTGTCAACATACAAAGAACCATGGAGTAGGGAGAGTGGTTATTTGTATTTTGAATAATAAAAATTCCTCAGTTGAGTTGGACACACACACACACACACACACACACACACACACACACACGCAGCACTTTTGGAGGTAAATGACAAGGTTTTTCTATCTGTTTGGGTTCCTCCTAGCCAATAGTTATTTTGCTTCAATTCTTACTTAGATGTGGAGGATTATTACCAGGGAGTTATATTGTATTTTCTCCAGGGCAGCAGTCAGAATTTTGACAATTTTTCCTCCTGTCTTTGATGCTGAAAGAAGTTATTGAGCATTCACTGAAGGTAGGACACTGCCACACATCGTGAGGTATAAAAAAAGATAAATGCTGCTCCTCATGTTTGAGGAGGTAAAATGTAATACCTAAGACTAGATAAAACAGGTATACACATAAGCACATATCACAACGTTAAGTGAGAGATACGTGAAAGAAATACAATGTCCTATTGGAAATTAGATGATTGTGATATTATGTATGATTTCAAAAGCCAGGAAAGGTTTTATATATAATTGGAACTGACATTTTAAAATGTTGCCAATGTTTAAGGAAATGAGTAAGTGGCCATTTCTTTATAATCTAATGTTGCTCATAAATTCAGATTCTATTCATGCTATTGAAGTGTTAGGTACATCTTTATTTTAAAATGTTTGAATTGTTCTCTTAGGAGTAGCATCCATAAACATTTTAATGCATTTGAAGGTGACAGCTTTCCGAAAATATATTCTGTCATATTATAAGAGCCTATAGCCATAAAATCCCAAATTTATTTTTAATTTAATAATTCATCATTCCAATACAAATTCCTCAAATGAAACAAGCCATATTGTGTTTAGCTTTTTTCCACAAAATGAAGGATTTCATTGTGGCACGTTCTAAATTTCATGGTTTTCATGAAACAGAGAAGAAAGAAAAAAATCACTTAAAAATCCACCTATACTATAATGTGTGAAACAAAAGGAATAATCTCTAAATGCTCATAAAGCATGCAAACCTAAATAGATGCACTCGTTTTTGTTAAACTTTGTGCTCTTTGAGCAAGAATTGTCTTCCACATGAAAATTATAATTTTAACAATAAGATTTATTTTAGGAAAACTGAACACCAAAGGGAGATTTTTAATTTGATGCTAAATACATTTATCAATTTCTTACATGTACATTCCAAACTCTTCAAATTCTTTAGCAAGACATTTGATCATTTGATGAAGTCTAGTTTATCAGACTATACAGAAATATTAGATGAGATTTAGCTCGGTTTAGTCTTAAGCAGTCCATGAAATATGTAATTTATAATAAAATGAATTTTGTTTCTCTCCATAACCTCATTTCATATTTCACTGGAGAGACTTTAGCCATAAAGATATAGTGAGTGGAAATCCAAATTGCCTTTTGGAAATCCTTCAGTAAGGCCAGTGTTTATTTTTTTTATTATTTTTTTATTTTTATTGCATTTTAGGTTTTGGGGTACATGTGCAGAGCATGCAAGATGGTTGCATAGGTACACACGTGGCAGTGTGTTTTGCTGCCTTCTGCCCCCTCACCCATATTTGGCATTTCTCCCCATGCCATCCCTCCCCCACTCCCCCCGCTGCTGTCCCTCCCCTATTTCCCCCAATAGACCTCAGTGTGTGGTACTCCCTTCCCTGTGTCCATGTGTTCTCACTGTTCATCACCCCCCTATGCATGAATATATACGGTGTTTCCTTTTCTGTTCTTGTGTCAATTTGCTGAGAATGATGTCCTCCAGATTCATCCATGTCCCTACAAAGGACACGAACTCATCATTTTTGATTGCTGCATAATATTCCATGGTGTATATGTGCCACATTTTC
>JAPYYA010003241.1:0-13086 GCA_028533165.1 Leontopithecus rosalia | reverse complement strand
CTCCCTGTGAATGGGGCGGGCTGCAGGACCGCATAGCTCCCAGCAGCCACTGCTTCACTGGCTCAACACCTTCCACTTTCGCCAGCCTGGCCCCTGCTTTGGGCTGTATTGAAGCCAGGAACAAGAAAACTGAGCGGTGTTCCATTGTACCCGGCCTGCAGCACTGCGTGAGGCGGAGCCAAACACTTGCTGTCTTTCCGAGCCTCAGTTTCCCTGTCACTAAAGTGAGGACTTGGCTGTCAGCAGGTGATGAGCCGAGTCCCTCTGGGTCCTGAACTCTGAACTGGCTCAAGGGGCTCTCTGGATAATGATGTGTGTAGGGCCCCTTTTCCTCCCTCAACTAGCTCAATTAGTAGGGCATGAAACTCTGAATCACAGGGTCTTTGGCGGAGCTCCAAAGAGAGCTGTGCAGATTTAGGTTCATTTTCTTCTGTTCTGCCAGGCAGTCCAACTGTTCTGCAACTGCGTTCGGGGCTCCCGGCGTGAGAAAGCCAAGTGAGCTTCACAGGAACACCTTGCTGGTTTCAGAGACATTGCAGCTATCTGCTTGTCAAGAAGATTTCAGCAGTAGATGAGAATGCTGGGGAATTCTGGATCTAAAGCTAACATGAAGTCAGCCTCAAGCGGAGTTCTCCCTTCTGATGGGACTCACAGCGGGGAAACCAAACCTGGTTCCAGGGCTCAGTGGGGTTTCAGATACTAATGGAACTCCTCCTGTGCTTCTTGTGTTCAAAGATGCAGCTAGGTTCCCCCACCCCATCCCTCAGCTCCCCTCTCCTCCCCTCCCTTAAAAAAAAGAAAAAGTAAAAAGGTGACTAGGAAAGCCACCTTTCATGTGTGAGGTGAAACTGCGGACCCTACCCGAGCTAAGCAAACCGGACACCGCCAGTTGAAGACACGAAAATCTCAGGTGCTGCCTTGGGCACCTGCGTATTGCTGCCTAGGACAGAGGAAATTCGACAGCATCCTGACATTCCCATGTCCCCAGTGAAGTGCTGGCAAAACGCCCCGGGAAGCACCTGAGATTCCTCAGGCAAGAAGAATGCAGATCACAATAGGGTTGAGGGTTCCCCGTGTGCTTTCAAAATGAAAAGACCCTGGAGACCCACACCTGGTTTGGGTAATTCGGATAGGGCTTCGATTGCAATTAGCACAAAACCTTTTCTAATATTCGGCAGTTCCTCACTGAGTTAAGCCTACCCTATAAGGAAGCAAATTTACTTGTAGTGATTACACACAAAAAATGAACAATATATCCAACAAACTTTTACAAAAAATGCCAGGCCGAGCACAGTGGCTCACGCCTGTACTTCCAGCATCTTAGGAGGCCAAGGCTGGTGGACTGCCTTAGATCAGAAGTTGGAGACCAGCCTGACAACATGGAGAAACCCCATCTTTACTAAAAACACAAACAATTTAGCTGGGCATGGTGGCACATACATGTAATCCCAGGTTCTCAGAAGGCTGAGGCAGGAGAATCGCTTGAACCCAGGAGGTGGAGGTTGTGGTGAGCCGAGATTGTGCCATTGCACTCCAGCCCGGGCAACAAGAGCAAAACCCCATCTTGAAAAAAAAAAATGCTGGCCGGGTGTGGTGGCTCACGCCTGTAATCCCAGCACTTTGGGAGGCCGAGGCGGGTGGATCACAAGGTCAAGAGATCGAGACCATCCTGGTCAACAAGGTGAAACCCCGTCTCTACTAAAAATACAAAAATTAGCTGGGCATGGTGGTGTGCGCCTGTAGTCCCAGCTACTTGAGAGGCTGAGGCAGGAGAATTGCTTGAACCCAGAAGGCGGAGGTTGCGGTGAGCTGAGATCGTGCCATTGCACTCCAGTCTGGGTAACAACAGTGAAACTCCATCTCAAAAAACAAATGCTGTTGGTAACCTCATTTTTATACTAAGGAAAAACTACGTACAACACAAACCTTCATCAACAAGAATTTAATACCTACTCTTATATAGTCATAAAACAATCTCAGAAGTTTACTCAATAACATCAAAACCAAAAACACACACTGATGACACAGATGGCAGAAAATCATGATGCAAAAATGACAGAGATGAGAAAGAGAGAGAGAGAGAGAAAGAGAGAGAGAGAGAGAGAGAGAGAGAGAGAGAGAGAGAGAGAGAGAGAATTGTGCTATAGCCATAGTAGTGGGTAAAAGCCAAAGAGCTTAATTTCTATCATGACATTCAATAGAACTGAAGGAACATGAGCCAATAGCTCCAAGCATCCAGGTCTGCACAAGGTGCCTGCTGAGTGCAGGGTTCTGTCGGTTCCCACAATGCATCTCAGATGGGCTAATTGTTACGGCCATGGCTCCTGCAAAAATCTATCAAAGAATAATACAGGGACAGTTCTCTGCATGCTAATTTACCATGGTATAGGAGGGCAAACTGGCATTAGATTGATTTCCTCAAATAAAATCAAAACCAAGATTTATGAAGACAAGAGGAGAGGGGAGAAGACAATCATCCCCTGGGACCTTTGTGATTTTTTGCTCACCTTGGATAAGTGCCTTGACAGAAAGCTTTCAAAGAGGTCACTGTGGCCCATCTTGTCCAGACCCAGGTGACTTGGTCACTGCAGAAAGCAATTACAGATGTTGGAGGACTTTAAAATATTCTAGAAGTTTAGCAGTTCATCGTATGCCACAGAGTATCTGTGTCCACCACGTCCTTCTGCTGTCTGCCCCATCAGCTGAGCCAGGAGGCCTTCTCTCCCTCCGTGGAATATCATACATCGATGTGAAGTTTGCTGTGCCAGCAAGTAAATGATGAAAAGGACATGGATAGAACTGGGAAACAAATTGGAATATGACTTGGTTCTGCTTCTGTGGAAGATAAATGTGCAGAATGTACTCAAATCAGAAGCATTAAATAAATGCTGGAATGTAAAAAGTGCGTGTCCTGTTTTTGCACTATAGAAATATCTGCAGGATTGACCACAGAAATGTGGGTGTACAAGAATGGTGGTGAATGCAGCATGATTTGTAATCCTAAAACCATGAAAACCACTTCATTTCAAAAACATTTTGGAAAGGGTTAAATAGACCGAGCGTAGTGGCTCACACCTGTAACCCAGCACTTTGGGGAGGCCAGGGTGGGTGGATCACCTGAGGTCAGGAGTTTGAGACCAGCCTGACCAAAATGGAGAAACATCTCTACTTAAAAAACAAAAAACAAACAAACAAACAAAAAAAAAAAACAGCTGGGCATGGTGATGCATACCTGCAGTCCCAGCTACTCAGGAGGTTGAGGCAGGAGAATCTCTTGAACTCGGGAGGCAAAGGTTATGGTGAGCTGAGATCGGACCATTGCACTCTGGACTGGGCAACAAGAGCAAATCTCCATGTCAAAAAAAAAAAAAGCGTTAAATAAACCATGTACAAAATGAGAAAGAAAGCAAGAAATGCTGTTTTCCCAAACCATGGCGAGGGGCAGCATGAGGACGACTGATTCCACTGGTCACACTATTGATAGAGCATCAGTAAACCCAGGCACAGTCTGGGGATAGGAGGCTACTGTAATAGTCTCCAATCATTAAACATGAGGCATTTGAGGGACCTTATGCACCCAAGCCTTCCATGGGAGCAAAGCAGATTTTTATCACACCGGAAGTGTGTTTCCTGCCTAAAGTCTCTGGGATTCCTGAGTCTGACAGATATAAGGAAACAGGACCCTTGATAAGCCTCAGCCTCAAGCGGTAAAGAGGACATGTGTGTCTCGTGATTAAGCTGGAATTGATTGTGTATCAACAGAAACGGGTTACAACCCATCATTACGTGGGCTTGAACCACCAACCTCTCGGTTAACAACCCAATGCACTAACCCACCTGCCACAGAAACCCTCACTAATGATTCAACCGGGCGCTACCGGCCGGACTCACTCCCCAAACTCCCCGCAGCCTTTCCACTCTCAGGGCCTGGAGGCAGAACTACTGTGCAAGGCCTCTGAAAACCCCAGCGATCAGAGCGCTGAGTGGCGCTGGTCGTGTAGGACATCCGCGGGTTGGCAGATCCTGGAGCCAGAAGGACAGCCGAATGGCCTTCGCCCGCCCTGCCCCTCACCTGCTTCAGAAACCCCCGGAAACCCCCCAGCTTGGGGGCCGAAGGGGAGCTGAACGCCCGGCGGGCTCGCTCCCGGGATGGCTCTTCCCGTTCTTTTCGCCGCCTTCACCCAGTGAGGGAGCCCGTGCCCATCCTGCCCAGGCGCTTTCGGGGCCGCTGCGGAGCTTTTGCTGCCGACTGGGATCCTGTGTCCGGCACCGGGATCCGCCCGGCAGGGATGGGGTGAGGGTCGCTCGTGGGTCCCCCGGGGAGCAGGGACTGTCACTCCGTAGGGCGCATGACTAGGGCTTGAACGAATCCATCATCGCCTTCGGCTTTTAGTCCTTTGAAGAGCCCGGAAAAAAGAAATCATGAATTAATTTCCATGGGGAAGTTTCGTTTTGTTTTTCTGTTTTGTTTTTGAGACAGGGTCTCACTCGGTCACCCAGGCTGGAGTGCTGTGGTGCAAACACGGCCCACTGAAGCCTTTATCTCCTGGGCCGAGCTATTTTCTTGTCTGAGTCCCACAAGGAGCTGGGATAACAGGCGGAGCCACACGCCGGGCTAAATTTTGTCTTTTTTGTAGAGGCAGGGTTTCGCCATGTTGCCCAGGCTGGTGGCGAAGGGGAAGGAAGTTCTTTTTTAAAAAGAACGTTGATTCCGATTGATTTCTCGGCGTCCCGTGGGGCGGGCAAGGGGCGAGGCCTCCGGTGGCCTCGATTGCCTCTCTGCGGAGCTGAGGGTTCAGCTGGGCTGTTTTTTGGGTGCGTGCCTGGGTCGGGAGGCCGGGAGCGGGGCAAGGGGTGGGTCCCGCAGGGAACTGCGAGGGGGAGAGCATGGAAGTCGGCAGAGGCCTGGACCCGGGGGACGAAACTTCCCAGCAGCTTTTGTGCAGCTGTGAGGACTGCACAAGGGAGAGATGAGAAGTGTTCTTTTATTGAAGCAGTGGGGAAGGGAGGAAAAATAGAGAGACACCAAGAAAAAATGAAATCTACGCGGACCTTTAGTTCTCCAAAGCGGAGGCAGCCCTGCATTCAGCTGAAAGGAGGCCAGCTGCTTCCGCGCCTTTGGCTCCGTTCTTCTTTCCCTTTCGCCTCTAACCTCTGCCTAGACTGTGCCCTTTACCTGCGACTGGAGACTTTACAACGTTTCTGTGGCTTCGGGACTCTGTGCGGTGCGGAGACTAGAAGGAACTCCTACTCTGCACATCGATGTCATCTTCAAAGGCTGGACTTTTGCAAGTGCATCACCCGAAAGGTGATTAGCTCCCTCTCAGTCGGCCTTATTGGAATCTTTCACTGTTGACATGATGCGGCTGTACCCGTTATTCTGGCTCAGATATTTCAAACATCCATGGGGCCTTTTCAGACCAAATCAGAAATGAACAAGAGGAGATGAGAGTTTGCCCTCCAACTGGGTATTTTAAGTAATACTAAAGAATACAATAAAATCTAAACCCAATGATACTCCCCAACAACCAGTTTTTAATTTCGTTTATTTATTGCTGTTGCTATCAGTAAATGAGTGAAGTTTAATCCACACAGACCAAGTGCACCGATCTTAAGTGCACAGCCCAATGTATTTTGACATAAGAATCCATCACCCGATCAAGTAATGGGAGTTTTCACCAGCCCAGCACGTCCTCAGAGCCCCTTTCCAGTCCATCCTCACCCCATCCCACTTAGGCAGTCACCCTTCCGATCTCTGTCTCCATGGATTACTTTTGCTTCTTCTTGAAATTCACATAAAGGAATATACTGATTTTGTCTTTTTTTTTTTTTTAAACGCAGCACTGGCTTTGAGATGCATCTGTTCTATGGCATGTGTCTCAGCTTTTTGGTGTTACTGATGAATACACTACCACTGATGGACAGCTGGGCTATTTCTACCTTGGACTATTGTGAATAAGCTGTTAGAAATATTCTACTGTGGGCCCTTTAATGGACCTGTGCCTTCATTTCCCTTGAATGTAAACTTATTAATGGAATGACTGGGTCATGGATCAGGTGTATTTTAACTTTATTAGAGACGATCAAACTGTCTTTTAGAATGGTTGCATGATTGTATTCTCCTGCTAGTAACAAGAGACATTTTCTCTGCATTCTTATAAGCTAGTGGTTTTCTCTGTCTCTTAAATGTTGCCACTTTGATGGCGTGTAATGGTGAACCATGGCATTTTAAATTTGTGTTTCTTGACTGAGTAACGATGCCAAGGATCTTTTCTCATGCCATTTGGACATTAAGAAATCCTCTTTTGTGAACAAACACTGCTCAAGTGTTTTGTCCATTTTAAATTGGCTTGACTTTTTCCCCCACCCCTTTTTACATAAACTATTAAAATAGAAAAGTTGAGAAGATGGTACATAGAATGTAGTAAAGAGGGTGGAATGGGATTTGGGGAACAAACACACTATACAGTTGTTTGAACACCCCCTCCAAGAGTAATGTATGTTTTTCAAAGACATCCCCTTAATGAAATATGCAGAGAAAGTGTGGGATAAAAGTGCATATACGAAACTCCTCAGAACGTGTTCCTGGAAGAGGACAAGGGAATGGGAGGGGGGTAAACAGAGAAAAGAAGGAAAGACAGTAAGGGCCTTGCTCAGAGCGGTCACCATAATGTGCCCTGAGCTAAGGGACAGGATTCTCTTCTTTTTGTGCACCTGAGATCTCAGAGAATATATTAACTAGGCAGGAACAAGGAATTTCAGAAACACAACAGGAAAACAGAATATTTACCCAGACAGACCTGTGTAGTTAAGAAAGGCACAAAGAGACTGTAAAAACAAAGCAAAAGCACAGAACTGATAAGGATGAGGTGGTTGGAATGAGACTATCTGTGACGGGCATCTCTAACATAACACTAATTACTGCTGATGAGAATGGACCTAAAGCTCTCAGGTTGGATAGAAAAGGAAATGCTGGCTTTAACAGTTTAATGGACAGAAAAGGGTTAAAGATTAAAAGCAGTGCACGTTATCCTTAGCAAACTAATGAAGAAACAGAAAACCAAATACCACGTGTTCTCATTTGTAAGTGGGAGTTGAATGATGAGAACAAACGGATACATGTAGTTGAGGGGTGGGGTCAACACACACTGGGGCCTGCAGAGGGTGGGGGCTGGGAGGAGGGAGAGCATCAGGAAGAGCAGCTAATGGATGCTGGGCTTAGTACCTGGGCAGTGGGACGATCCGTGCAGCAAATCGCCAGGGCACACGTTTACTCTTGTTACACACCTGCACATCCTGCACATGTACCCCTGAACTTAAAGTAAAAATCGTAAACAAAACATTTAAAACGCAAAGAAAACACACACCCAACAAAAAAGAGCGGTGGAAATCTGTACCAGGCTTATTGTAAACAAAAGAGAGTGGGCCGGGCGCGGTGGCTCAAGCCTGTAATTCAGCAGTTTGGGAGGACGAGGCGGGCGGATCACGAGGTCAAGAGATTGAGATCATCCTGGCCAACGTGGTGAAACCCTGTCTCTACTAAAAATACAATAATTAGCTGGGCGTCCTGGCGTGCGCCTGTATTCCCAGCTACTCGGGAGGCTGAGGCAGGAGAATTGCTTGAGGCGGAGGTTGCAGCGAGCCGAGATTGTGCCACTGCACTCCAGCCTGGCGCCTGGTGACAGAGTGAGACTCTGTCTCAAAAAAAAAAAAAAAAAAAGAAAAAAGAAAGATATATCAGACAAAGGCAAACAGAAAAGAATGCTTTAGATTAGTTAGAGGAATAATATCCCAGCATCTACCTAGAATCGATCGGAACAGAATACAGCTGTTTTTCCCTGAACTGGCCTCCTTGTGAGACCGAAAGGGCGAGATGAAGGAAAGAAATCTTGGAGTGAAATGCCCATTTCTTCGCTCTTGCTTTGGTCTCTGTAAGGCATAAGAAGGTAAAAGCAAGATCTGATCCCCGGTGTTTTTCAGGAATTGGAGAGGTCTATGAGGAGAGAAGTTCAATTATCAAGCAGGTCTCCTGGAGTATCCCAGGCACAGTCCCAAGAGTCCAGCTTTCCAATCCGAGGTCCCTGGGTCCTGAAGGCCTTTTTGGGGAAAGTGCTGATGTTCATCTCAAGGATGAGAGAGAAGGGTTTGGGAGGCACCAAGCCACGGGACGGCAAAGACAAGATATCAAGAAGCGAGGCAAGAACTTTACACAGGCGCCCACTGTATACGGGACCAGGGACAAGAAACTGGGTGCATTTCTGATGTTTCCCTACAGAGGATTGTTATCCGGTTGTACAGAGCCCACTTCAGAATAAGGCTTTATGAAGTCAGCTGTTTTAATGCAAAGCCATAACGTTGTGGTATTGCCTGATATAAATCTGCAATGTGAGCCTTTGCTCTGGGTCTTTTTTGTGAGTTACATCTTCCAAAGGCCACAGGGGGAAAATCTTGACTCCTTTTCCCATGTCCATAGCTTACCTGTTTTCAAGTTAAGGCCGCAAGCAGGTGGTCAGCTAGCATTGGTGGTTCAGTGGTAGAATTCTTGCCTCCCACGTAGGAGACCCGGGTTCGATTCCCGGCCAATGCAATTGCCTGTTTTTGCACCCTGTGGTTTTTACATTTACTTACCATAACTGTCTGTCCCTTAGGTAGGTCACAGCCCCCAAAGAAGCTGTCAGGATCCGACAGATACACGCAGTGAGGGAAAATGGGGCCCAGGGAAACGGGAGGTATGTGGGGAGGAACCCACCTGCAAACGAGGGGAGCTGTGGAGAGGGGCCTCGGACCTTCCTGTCCAAAAAGACCCTAGTTCTTGGTAGTTTAATCCGTTGTCAGAAGTGAGTCTGGAGACTGGACTTGCAATGTTCCTGAGTCATTGTCTTTGTTTGCATTCCTACCGGAACCCCTGGTGACTCTGCCGATCATGTTTAATGATAATGTTGACACTAACTCGTGAGGGTAAAATATGAATCTGGTAACAGAAACCTCTCGGTGGAGACAAGTGGGGCTGGGAACCAGGACTGCTGCGGCTTCTCTCCGCCCTCACTGTCTAGCCTTACAGGCAGCTCAAATCGCTCCAAACCCAGTTTGCAGCCAGTGCAGACTTGCCTCTCCCTCCCAGTCTTCTTTCTTGCTGGTGACGGGTGGGGTGGGGTGGGGGAGGGGAAAATCTAGGAGATTAGGGAGGGCCAAGAAACAAAGCATGAATTATTGCAGTTGCTGTGCAGGTGTGGTCCTCTCAGTCTCTCTGCCTGAATTCCCAACACATCTCTCACCAGGTTCCTGGATGGTACAATAGGGTCGTTGTAAGGTGGGTAGGTGCGGTGAGTCACTGAGGTCTTCCTGAGGCGCAGTGGGACAGGGAGAAATCCTCTCCAATATCACTGAAGCTGGGCCACAAATTGGTGGTGGAATGCCCAGCTTCAGGATCCCTTTGCATGGCTGTATATTTCAGTTACAGAATCTCTACTTGGTTCTTTTTTTAATATACTCTTGTTCTTGTTTTATGCATTTGATTTATTGCTTTATTTATTTGAGCATTTTAAACAGAGTCATGCTAATATCCTTCCGGATTGCTCTCCCTCTTGTTACTCAGTGCGAAGTCTCCAGCCTGCTGCCTGTGTTTGTCATCCGTCTTGTGTCTGTGAGCCTATTTTAAGAGAATTTATCTCCTCTGGACATCCTTCAAATGTCTGGAGGCGTCTCCACAAGACTCCTTTGCATTTGTCTAGGCGCTTTTTATGACGCTTACAACTCTGGAGCAGTTTTTGGTTTATTTCTTTAATAGTGTGTGTTTGACCCCGATGCCTTCTGGGAACACAGGTGCAGTGGTTTGATTTCTCTCAGGTGACTTTGCCCCTCCCCAGGCTTGTTCTGTGTCTTGAGAGGTGGTGCGCTGAGCTTTCTGATCTCCATCAGTGGCAGGCAGCCCTTTAGCGGCTCTGTCTCCTTTCACTAAGAGCTCAGTTCTGGTTCTCCACCATGGCCTGGGCCATGGGCCTCCGCTCTGGGGCACTGTGACAGCTGTCAGTTCCTTTTGTGCTTCTGGAACTTGAATAATTATCTCTCTGCCTTTTAATTGATCAAATATTTTAACTTTTTGAGCAGAAGGGGAAGATTTTATGTTATCCAGCATTATTTGTGGTAGGAAAGGGGTTTCTATATCTTCTCCACACTAAATGTTGGCAGAAGTCCTACCACCATGGCCCAAATCTCCATCAAAAGAGATAGATATTTGCTTGACTTTTTTTTCTTTTTGTTTTTCTTTATTTAAAAAATGTACATTGGATTTGGCTATGATTTCTTGGATATGACAACAAAGACACAGGCAGTACAAGACAAAGAATATAATTTGGACTTCATCAAAATTAAAACTTTTGTGCATCAAGGAACACTATGAATAGAGTGGAAAGGCACCCACAGAATTGTAGAAAATATTTGCAAATCACATGTCTAGTAAGAGCTGCCCTGTCACTGATGGAGACTGGAAAGCCCAGCCCCCCACCTCTCAAGACACAGAATGAGCCCTGGGGAGGGGCAAAGTCATCTGAGAGAAATCAAACCACTGCACCTGTGTTCCCAGAAGGCATGGGGGTCAAACACACAGTTATATCAAATAATAAGGGCTTAATACGCAGAATATAAAAAGAACTCCTACAACTCAACGAAAACCAAACGACCCGATACAAAATGGGGAAAAGACTCAAGCAGACATTTTTCCAAAGAAGACATACAAATGGCCAATAGCACATTGAAAAGATGCTTAAAGTCACCAATCATTAGGAAAATATGAAAGAAAACAAAAATGAGATACTGTTTCACATTCATTAGGATGGCTATTATTTAAAGAAACAGAAAATAGCAAGTGTTGGTGAGTACCTGGGGAATTTGGAAACCTTGTAAGCATTGCTGGTGGGAATGTTAAATGATGCTGCCTCTTTGGAAAGATAGTCGTTCCTCAAAAACTAAAACTAGAATTATTGTATGATCCAGCAAATTCTATTTCTGGGTTATATGACCAGAGACTTAAACCGTTATTTGTACACCCATATTCATTGTAGCACTATGCACAATAACAAAAGTGGGGAGCAGCCCAAGTGTCCATCAATAGCTGAATGGATAAACAAAATGTGGCGGGCACACGTACACACACCCACGCACACACACACGTGCACACGCGCACTTGCGCACACGTGCTTACACACACGTACACACGCGTGCACATGCACTTGGACACACGTGCACACACACGCACTTGCACACACGCACACATGCGCTTACACACACGCACTTGGATACACACGTGCACATACATGCGCACACACACGCACACACACATAAATATATATGCAATGGACTATTATTCATCCCTGAAATGGAAGGAAATTTTGACATATGCTACAACATAAATCAATCTTGAAGACATTATGCTAAGTGAAATAAGCCAGGCACAAAGAGACCAATGTTGGATAATTCCACTGACAGGAGGTACCTGGAGTCGTCAGATGAATAGAGACACAAAGTAGAATGGTGGTGACCAGGAAGTAGCAGAGCGGAGCAAGGGAAGTCATTGTTTAATGGATGCAGACTTTCAGTTTGGGAAGACGGAAACGTTATGGAGGTGATGGTGGTGATGTTTATACAGTGTGAATATGCTAATGCTACCAAAAGGTACGCTTTAAAATGGCAGCAATGTTACATTTGTATGTTCTGTATATTTAAGTATAATAAGAAAATTTAAAATTTTCAATAACTTAAGAAAATACACCAAAAAAACAAGTCTACCTGAATTAGCATTGGCCCTTTGCTCTCTGCTCCCCTTGATGGCAGGAGTCACTGCGTGGTAGAAGAATACCAATCCCAGCTTCCTGCAGGGTGTGGATGTTCTGTTTGCCCCTCCAGCTCCACTTTCGGTGCTTCTCTGCCCAGATCAGCCTTCTAGTTGGGTGGGCCAACAAGAGGCACTTGCAGGCGATCAGAAGGTGGGAAGACAGAGACATGAGTATTTATTCCCCTGGGTTCCTCCTGCCAGGCTGTGGTTTGACAGTGGCTGTATTTCTACGTCTAAGGCCACGACACCTGTAAGTGGCCCCTCTTCCTGGTCTATGGCTCTTGAATTCCAATAATTGCTCCCTCGCCAGTCAGGCAGAGAGGTGGAACAGTGTCCTAATTTTGCTAGTCCTGGTGCTTTGCCATCTCTTGTTATTTCTCTAATCTCTACCCAGATCTTTGTAAGTTCTGTGTTCATTAAATTCTCTTTGGTGGCCCCCTTTGAGTGTGTGTGTGTTTCCTGTGGGGAGCCAGACTGATACACACAGTATGTCCCACATCGGGCAAAGCATTCTTTTATCACTTATTCATGTATCATATAGTTTTTTTCACTCAACAAATAATTTTTTTGCTACTATACGCTGGGTACCACATGAAGTACTAGCAATACAAAGATGCCTCTAATGAGGTCTATGTTCTCGAGCTTAAAGTCAAGTCAGAGAAGACAGACAAGTAACACTCTAAGTAGCGTGACAAGTGCTATGATAGAGGCAAGAATGGAGTGCTCTGGAGAGTCGAATAAGAGCATAAAAATTAGCCTTGGATATGGGCTCTTAGAAAAGGCCTTCTGGGGGAGATGATACTTACAGTGCTTTACAGGGCAGGTAGGAACAGGTGGAAGGGGGGCCAAGGGCTTTCAGCGCAGCAAGAAGAGTGTGTGTTAAAGCACAGAGGCACATCACTGTGACGTCAGTTCTAGCCTTGGTTGGCAAGGTGGGCAGGGAGCAGGCCACAGAGGCTCTTCACTGCTCCAGGGAATCCTGTATATTAAGAAGCTCCAATGCCTGGTCTTACACATGGAAGCGATACCAGAATGTTTGCCTTAAAAACCTCTCTTTGAGGCCGGGCGCGGTGGCTCACGCCTGTAATCCCAGCACTTTGGGAGGCCGAGGCGGGTGGATCACAAGGTCAAGAGATCGAGACCATCCTGGTCAACATGGTGAAACCCCGTCTCTACTAAAGATACCAAAAATTAGCTGGGCATGGTGGCGCACGCATGCCTGTAATCCCAGCTACTTGGGAGGCTGAGGCAGGAGA